>JADLIF010002206.1:0-18316 GCA_016648015.1 Steinernema khuongi | reverse complement strand
CTCAAACATCGTACTATCTACCATGGCTGTCTTGGTAACAATAGATGTTGCTAGCGCTTTTGCACAATTCCTATGCCTATCCCAACGGTTCCTGCAAGAAGCAAAGAAAACGTTGCCCACCGCCTCCACCATCAGATCTTTACACTGTATTCTTGGTATCTTTTCGTCAATCTTGAGCTGTAAAGTCGTAGGAGGACGTTTACGTCTGGCATATCAATTCGACATTAGAGAACGTCTTAAGAAACCACCGACCAAACAGATCAACCCGCCTTCCTTGATGGCTTCGAAAGCGCTGATTCTTCTGTTCGCCCTTCTGGGAAGGGCTTCGGCCGTCGTCTACTTCGTCCCGAATGGTTACGACAAGAATAACTTTTTTATTGATCAAAGGTTCAACGCATTTGGTGGCTTGGAAATCGGCCTCAACGAGTCACTTCAAGTAGGCGGCTGGATGAAGATCTCCGGAAAGCTATTCCTCCACGGGAGGATACCCCTGAACGATCCGGAATTCCAAATTCAATTCGCAGATCTTGAAGGGGCACATCCGATGCGGATTAAGATAGGCTCCGATCGCGCTGTGGAAATAACAAGCGCCGATGTAGTAGGTTCCTCTTTTCCATAGTAAATTCACAAGGACTTTGAGGAGCCAGTGAGGATAAGGTTTTCCATCGATCGCGGCGATGATTTCGTTCTTCACTTCCGCTTCAATCACAGCATGATTCAGTTTCTCGCAAACTACAAACCCTTGGTGGACTTCCCTCTCTCGTAGGTCCAATTCTCTACATCCCGCTGAAACTGATCATTCTAGGAAGGAGCTTGATCTTAACAGTATCCGCCGGATTTCTATCTCTGGCGATGTTGCTTTAAAGCAAGTGCATTATGGGACGAATAACAACTTCACAGGAACTGACTTTACCAAGAAGTTTGGAAAGCTGAAAGGTACGCATTTGGAGGTGATTTTTTTTGCAGTCGAAATTGGCTGAAATTCCTATCCTTCTTCTCTACGAATCTAATCTACTCGCATACTCGCATATCAACCTTGCATATCTAGCCATGTTTCTGCGATATCCTGAGTCTACCCGCCTACTTGCTTAATCCTCGAGATCTTCTAAAAAAATAAGAGAAAGAAGTAGTTTAATATGCCTGACCTCATCAAGAACTTCCATTAAAAAATATTTTGAAAACAGTTGTTATTCCATTTGGCTAGTTGGCTGGCTAAAATAAGTACTTTTGAGGTTTGCAGAGGGAAGAATTGTCATCACAGGAGAGGTCACTGATGATTTCAAGATCAACCTATTCAAGGACATTAACATTGTTTTGCACTTCAACGTCAGGTTCGAAGAATTGGCGGTAAGCTATTTTAAGAAAACGTGTTATTTATGCTGGATTTGAACAGGTCGTCCGCAACGACTGCATAGTCCAAAAATGGGGTAATGAAGAACGTTGGGGTGGCTTTCCCTTCACCAAGGACAGCCTGACGGAAATAACTTTTCTAGTGTCCGAAGAAGGCATTCAGGTATAGACTTATCCACCAGAGTTTGATGAAAATGCATCGGTGGTTTAGTGCTCTGTGAATGGCGTTCACTTTGTCGACTTCCAGCATCGTATTGTCCGCTTCCTGGATTTCATGACCCATATGCAGGTCGAAGGTCTCCGATTATATAATATTTTGTGGTCCTAGGAGGCTAATAAATTTTATTTCTTGGACGATTCTGATGCCACTGAATGTATGATATCCTGCAATGATGTAGTAGAGCCGGGGAAAGCAGGTGCAATTCTGGGTAGATACATCACGATACGGTAGGTAGATGCGTAGATACAAAGCTGACTTCATTCAATTATGGCCAAGATTCTGATATTTCTTATTACGCCCCAGAGGGAAGCAAACAAAAGGTTTCCTAGCATCCTAATGTTATCTCTGCACTTCCAGTTCTATTTCCACCAATGAAGCACACCCAAGTTCGACTTTAGGTAGGTCTATATATGGTAATCACGTTTGTATCCTTTAGGTTAAGATAAACAACCAGATTTTGTTATAACTAATCTTTTGATACCATTGAAGCTCCCTATGACGTTCCTAAGAAAAGCAAACGAAGGGTTTCCTAACACCCTAATGTTAACTCTGCACTTCCAGTGGTTCTTTATTGACCTTTAGCTGAAATGCATATATCATGGTGGCGTCGATGTCTCGCATACCAATTCAACATTACGAATCGTTTTAAGAAAGCGTCTACCGCACAGAACATCCACCTTTCTAGATGGCTTTGAAAGTGTCGATTCTGCTGTTAACCCTCTTGGGAACGACTTCGGCCTTCGTCTACTTCAAACAAGATGGCCACAACGAGAGCAACTTCTTTGTCGACCCCAGCTTCACGGAGCCCGGCATGTTGAACGTCCGTCTCAACTCTGCACTGGGCGTGCCTGGCTTGGTTAAGATCGCCGGGACTATGTTCCACAACGGGAAGAAGCCCATGGATGATCCGAAATTGGACGTCGTGTTTCGGAACAAGGCCGGGGAATGGGCGTACGCGCTTCACGTGAACATGAGCTCCGAACGCGCTGCCCGGATAACGAAGGGAACTGGAGTAGGATCCTATCCTTATCTGAGAATTGACAAAAAAGCGTTTAGAGAGAAATGGACCCAAAGAGGTTTTTCATAGATCGAGGAAGTGATTTCGTCCTTCACTTCCGCTTCTTGAACTCTCTGGTTCAGATCTACCTTAACTACAAATCGGTGGCAGAAGCCCCTGTCGAGTAGGTTTCTATCACAGGACTCTGTCAAGAATGTGTTGTAGAAAACCTTTCGGTGCCAACATGATCGACCACATCGCTATTTTGGGCGACGTTGCTTTGAAAGAGGTGAACTATGGACGGGGACACTCCGTCACATCGGAGGGGGATTATGATGGTGGAACGTACGTAAACCTACCAAAGTTGAAAGGTAGTGCGAGCAGGAGAGGCTAACAAGGATTGCTCCTTGCAGAAGGAAGAATTGTCATCACGGGAGTGGTCTTTGACGACATTAGAATTGACTTGTACAAGGAGCATTCCAATTCAACGACCATTATGTTCCACTTCAACGCCAGATTCAAGGAGAAGCAGGTAAGCAAAGAGGGTGAAGTGCATATGCTCCAATTCGAAAGGTCGTCCGCAACGACCTCATGGGCGGCTTCTGGGGAAACGAAGAGCGCGGTGGCGGCTTCCCTTTCGCCAAGGATGAAGGTGTGACGGAGATCACTTTCCGCGTGATGAGCTCAGGCATCAAGGTACCGTTGGCATTTTGCTAAGAAACTCTCCTTGTTCAGTCCTTTGTGAATGGAGTTCACTTTGTCGACTACATAACCCGGTCAGTACCGTCACCGAATACGGCGCTGGATTTTATGCGCAATCTGCACGTCGAAGGAATACATTTGTACAATGTTTTGTGGTCCTAAGAGGCTAATAAACTGGAACTATTTGCACAACAGTTATGATATTCTTTGGTTTCTTACTCTTTTTACACTACACATGCACCTCAGTTGTCGTCATGGTGAATTTTTTGGGTTGTGCACAGGATTGACCAGAAACCTTCTGTGAATTAGATCCTTAATCAATAAGTAACTAATGCGTAGCTGTTCTAGAATTTAAGTCTTCCACCAAAATCTGCTTCTTATGGAGAGGTTTTCCGGCACATCGTTTCCCTCCGCATAACATATCTAGGTAAAAGTCGAGAAATTGGCGGTACTACGTGATCTCTGAAAATGGTAAGCACCTTGACAGAGATACAGCCGCTGGACCACTCTATTTTATGAATTAATAGGCAATTTGGTTGTAGTCCTAAAGTAGTCAATTGTTTTCGTAACTTATATGCGGCAGAACCGTAACTGCATAGAAAGATGGTATATTTGGGGTTAAACTTAAGGGTTACTTAAGGGTTAAACGCAGAGAAGTCACAGAATATTTTAAATTTCAAGATAGATCCACGTGGTGCTTGCACAGTGTATTGGTATGTAGCAGAAAATTTGAACAACCAAATGTCACGTTAGTGCAAACGTTCTGCATACCAATTCTACATTACAGCTGGTTTTAAGAAAGCGCCCACGGCACGGAGCAGCCACCTTCCTCGATGAAAGCGTTGATTCTCCTGTTCGTTCTTCTGGGAAAAACTTCGGCCGACGTCTACTTCAAACCAGCGGTCGTTCTCTTCCAGCAAGATGGTTTCGACGAGCATAACTTCTTCGTCGATCCAAGTTCAACGGAGCCCGGGTTCTTGAACGTCCGCTTCAATTCGACACTCGGCGCGCGCGGCTTTGTCAAGATCTCGGGGACAATGTTCCACAGCGGGAAGAGACCCATGGATGATCCGAAATTGGACATCGTATTCGGACGTCATGAAGGCTCCTGGGCATACGCGCTCCAGCTTAACATCAGTTCCGAACGTGCCGCTCGGATAACGAAAGGAACTGGAGTAGGATCCTATCCTTATCTGAGAATTGACAAAAAAGCGTTTAGAGAGAAATGGACCCAAAGAGGTTCTTCATCGATCGAGGAAGTGATTTTGTTCTCCACTTCCGTTTCCTGTACTCTGTGGTGCAGATCTACCTTGACTACAAACCGGTGGCAGAGGTCCCTATCGAGTAGGTCTCAGTCACTTCATCCTGTCACAAGTAACTATTACAGTAAACCATTTGATGCTGACTACATAAACCACCTGGCTATTCTGGGCGATGTCGCTTTGAAAGAAGTGAACTATGGACGGGGCCACCGCACCAGCGGACCTGTAGTAAACCTTAACGGCGGAATGTACGAGAACCTGCCAAGGATAAAAGGCATGTTTGCGTCCTTTATAGCTTTACCAAAGTCTTGTAGAAGGTAGAATTGTCATCACGGGACTGGTCGTCGACGACATTAAAATCAACTTGTTCAAGGGAAGCTTCACTGTGTTCCACTTCAACGCCAGGTTCAGTGATTCGGAGGTAGGAGCCGAGAGTGAAGTACATATGCGAGATTTAATCAGGTCGTCAGGAACGACTTCATAAACCAATGGGGAACTGAAGACCGCTGGGGTGGATTCCCCTTCACCAAGGATGACAATCTGACTGAAATCAGTTTCCGCGTGACCGGCGAAGGCATCCAGGTACTGTTGAGATCCAGTTAAATATTCATCCCTGGTTTAGTGCCATGTGAATGGAAAATACTTTTTCGACTACAGGCATCGTTCAGTACCGGCCCCATTGAGTTGGCAAGATTTTATGAGAAATCTGAAGATCGAAGGCATGCACTTGTATAACGTTTTGTGGTCTTAAATAAACTGAAATCATCGGAAACAACCGTAGGCAGGGTCTCTGGGCGGAAACCTCGCTACTAAAGAATCCTCTGTACAGAAAGGATCGCACAGGACGAAATTAGCACCATTCACAGGTTACACCCTCTGTTACATGATAAAAAGAGGCGCGAACTTCAATATCCCAATCTAAGGTAATCACCAAGTCACACAGGAATGTAAAAGTATCGATTAAAGTTTCCAAGGGGACGCTGGATTCATAGTTCAAGGGTTCTAAGCTTTCCTCATCGCTTGATGAGCTTAAACAAATTGCAAATGCGGTAATCATGCTACATTTCAAATTGCACCACTTTTCTTGGTGATTAAACAACGATATTCCTCAATGACAAGTTTACACCTACAAATCTCTGTACCAAAATCTACAAAAGCGATTCGAGCTGCCGTCCAAATCCCATTTGTGATCCAATCTAACTGATCCAATCGTTTAAAGCTCCCGCAATGTCCTCCACGAAGGTCATCCTTTTCTTGTGCCTCGTCATTTCTGTTCAGGTTAGTTCCGCCAAAACCCGTTCTCACTTGTGACGGACATCCTCTTAGATCTGCCTCTCCGCTCCGAGAGAACGGTACGACCCCAGCTCAAAGCAGGGACAAATCGAGAAATTCATCGGAATGATATGGCAGTTCCGTGACCCACAGTTCTTATGGGATACCGTAACTACTATTCTACGGGAAATAGGCGCCATCGCCATAAACACCTTCATAGTATACGGGCAGTCGGTCTCCCGGGTCACCCACACCGCCTCGCATCCTATGCACTGAGCCGGAGCCCCCTCCCCCTGGAAGCGTTAATCCGTTCTAATAAACACATGTTCCCTAAACCCCGACGAAAGACCGCTGCGCTCTGCGGCTGGTGGTGTCCCCGACGTCACGAGCGCCGGTCGTCGCCACGCCGGCAGTTCCAACGCGAATTCCAATTAGGAATCGGCCTTAATGGGAAAACAGTGACCACACCTTGGGAACGTTCTCGGAAAGGCGCCGCCAAAGCCAAATTCTCCACAGCTCAGCACGATTAATTGTTTGCTTTCCACGGCCGATGGGACGTCGAACGGTTCCTTTGGTGCCACCTTCTCGCCTTGTTTGCTCCTCGACAGACCCCTGAACGCGTCCCTATCCCCGTGGCCACGTTGACTGACACAGGAAGGCTCGCGACGGTCTCATGACTACTGAGATAAGCGTGGAACGCGCACTGACGAACTGATAAGCCAGTGCGAGTGAAGTGCAGAGACGGATGTTGGATTTTGAGTTGAGGATCTTGCTGCAGAAGTGCACTTTTGTTGTGGCAAGAAAAACTAATGAGAATTACATGGGGGTGCGTGAGGGAGGGAGGCCTGTGACTGGTGCTGGATTAAGCATGGCTCAATCAATGTCCTTGTCCCTTTGTCACAGGGTTCAATGCAGGTGAGAGGAGGTGGATTTTGGCTTTTCATCGCTTTCTGGAGTTAGAGCTTGTTTTATAATATTAAATCCTTAAATTTTGTAAGCCTAAAAAGTAAGAGATCCTCAGAACAACTGCGATAGTCTTCCAAACGCCATATTTCATTCCCATTTCCAGTCTCCTACATATAACGTTGCTATCCACGTTGCACACGGTTCATTCCCTAACTCCCATAGAGAGAATAGAGCTGCAGAAATTTTGCGGTTTAGTTTGCGGAACGGGGACCTCGAAGGACGACGTCTTTCGTGCTGTAATGTTTCACCGCCGGAAGGGGCACCCAGCAGCTCGCTGGTCACCCGAACACGCAGGGAGGAGAACTGTCAAACTGATGAGCGGAATGCCAGTGCAAGGACGGAGGTCGGAGTTCTGGAAGTTGTCTTTGTGTGCAAAAGTGCACTTTCATTTAACACTCTTTTGCTCTCGCTTGCTGCTCTAGATCTCATGCTCTAATGGCTTGGGTTGTTGACTCTTTTGTGAACAATGCAACATTGTCGCCAGCTGCTGCTCCTTTAGATTGTTTTTTTTTGTTTTTGTAATTAAGACGCCATTCAATTAGCACAAATTTCTTCCGTTTATCCGTTCCTCCAAAAGCAGAAATGCTTCTGTAGCTTCAGAAAACTCCAGCTAATGTTCGTGAAGCAGAAGCAAAGTGCCTAAAGTGTAATTTAAAAAATCAAGTAAACCACCTTATGTCAATTTTAAGAATTTGGCATAGCCTTAAGGAGGGTGGGTATCTTTGCAAAAAAAACCGCTTTATTTCACTCGGTTGTTTTTTATCGAGGTGTGCAGTTCCCCCTGGGGCTATCAGGTTATCAGGCAGTTCCACCAAGCGATACTGTAAATCTCATGAGGTGAATTGGGTTCTAGAAATCTTCTATGCTGCAGAATTGACCGACCGTTAATTGTCTTTACTCTTACCGCATTTCTTATGTGCCTCGAGACGTTTGCTCAATGAACCCCAGACTACATCCTACTATATTCCCCCTCTGCGTATGAAAAAAAAACTCCAGAGAATGCTAGAAGACCAGAGAATGCTCAGTGGTTTGTCGAACAAATTTACACTTACTGTACGGTGCTAAAACTTGAACTGTCGTGCAGAATGGCTTTCAAGGTCTCATCCTATTGATTTTATCCTATTCTCAAGAGTGTGACAAGTGTGAAAACTGTGACAATTGGGCCCCCCTTTCCCGCCCCCTCATGGAACACATCACCCCTTACTGTAATCTGACCCTTAGTATGTGCCAATAGCACTGATAAGTAAAGTGGTCCTAAAGTGAAACCACAGTTTTTCGCCAATTTAAGCCCCGACCACCGATCACCCGGGCGGAGGGCATCGGCGACGGAGCATCGATACGCGGACGCGTGTGCGCACGGCGGCGATCCCACTCGGTCTTCTCGGCCGATCGCCGGCGATCGGCGCTGCTCTGCGATGCGTCCGCGCCCCTGATTGGCCCGATTCGCCTTGTAGTTTGCCGGGCACTCGCCGACGTGGCAGGGTAGCGGCGGCGGTGGAGTGCGTCGGCCGCCGCCCTCCGATCAGCGCGATCGCCGCCGCCGCCATTCACCATTCCCATTCCGACAGTCGGCGGGCGGCCGCTCCGTGAGACGCTTTCGCGGCGGGACCTCCGGCTCGGCTGCGTGTTTTCCCGACGACGACGACGAATCCTGCGAATTCACCTTCGCACCGTTTGCATCGCCCCGTGCCCTGGCCATCCGCACGCGTTTCCGCGTTCCTTCCGCAAGTTCGGCCACGTCGCCGCCTCCCCGTCCGGGTCAAGGTCACGTCCACGTGTTCATTTGTTTATCGAAAGCTTCTTCTCGTTCGGTCGGACGAGCCATTTCCCGATCGCGTTTATCGTTTATCGCCCTGACCCGACGTTGACTCCGCGCTCGCTTCAGAACTCGCGTTGCCAATCGGAAGCACTCGGAAGGACGAGTGCGCACCCCAGGACACGGACCGGAACGAACCCCCAACCTGCACGACGTATCTACGCGAGCCGGGCCTATAATCATGGATGTCGAGATGAACCTCAGTGTGGAGAACGGCGCCGTTGAGGCCGCCCCTGAAGTCGTTGAAGCCGTCGCTGTGAACGGTGACGACGTCGCCGAGAACCACATCCGATCAGAAGGTAACTTAAGGAACACTTTTACCGTCCTTTAGTCGGCTACTTTCTTGCCTAGAAGAGCCATAGGGGAAGCAGATGGAGTGTCATCCCTGGATCCAGATGAGTTTCTATAGATAAGTAGTTTGTTGTGAATGTAAGCGACTCACCACTTATCCTCAAGATTTAAACCGGATCTAGACATGTGACTCGCCATGTTGTTTCCCTGGTAACGTCTTAGATCTCCTTCAAATAACACGTTTTTTTCACAAAAAGCAATTTTCTAAACAGCCTACAAAGATCAGAGAATATCACAACTCCCTTATCCCTCTACCCTCCTTGACCTCTCCACTTTCAGCCACCCTCGGAGCCCCCGGAGATGGACGCCCCGCCGAGAAGGTTGCCCCGGTCGACTACAACACCGACTTCCCTTCTCTGCCCATGGCGGAGACGAAAGCTCGTCCCGCCGCCGGAGCCTGGGGCCGCAAACCCCCAGTGGTCAAGGCCCCCACCGCCTCCGTCCTCATCAGCCTCACCGCGGAGGAGCGGGCGGCGCGCGGACTCGGTCAGAAGGTTCTCACTGGAATCAGCGAGGAGCAGAGCCGCTGTGACCAGATCCGCGCTCAGACCGGCGCCAGAGTCGACATCGCCGAGGCTCGTGACGGCTCTGTCAACATCATCATCAACGGCAAGCCCGAGGCCGTGGCGAAGGCTCGCTCGCTGCTGGTGCGCACGCTGCAGGCTCAGATCACAACCGAGGTCTCCATCCCCAAGGACCACCACCGCATCATCATCGGCAAGGAGGGCAGCAACCTGCAGAAGATCCAGGCGGAGTGTGACTGCAAGATCGACGTGCCCAAGCGCGACAACAACAGCGACATCATCAAGATCACGGGCCCCTCCGACGGAGTGGCGAAGGCCAAGAAGCGTCTGGAGACCGTCAGCGCCGAGCTGGCCAAGAACCGCTCTGCCGACATCGACATTCCCAAGGAGTTCTACCCGTGGATCCGCGGACCCAACAACGAGTTCTACGACAAGTGGACCAACGAGCTCGGTGTGCGCATCAATATCCCGCCACCTTTGTCCAAATCCGACGTCATCGTCGTCACCGGAGAGCGCGAGGCCGTGGACAAGGTCGAGGCCGCGATCCGCTCCATCTACAACGCCAAGAAGAACGTCGTCAAGGCGATCACGGTGAAGGTGCCGTGTGCTCAGCACCGCTACATCGTAGGCCCGCAGCGCAGTGGCATCCACGAGATCCTTCGGCAAACGGACGTGGTCGTTGAGGTGCCCACTGAGGAGGAGAATTCCGAGAAGGTGACCCTCCGCGGTGAGGAGACCAAGCTTGGAGAGGCACTTACCCTCGTCTACTCCAAGGCGACCTCCGTCGTGTCCACGAACATCAAATGCGCGCCTTGGATGCACAAGATGCTCATCGGACAGAACGGAACCAAGCTGGCGGAACTCGTCGCCAACAAGGACAAGGTGAAGATCGACTTCGAGAACGGAGGCATCATCTACATCGAGGGCGCGCCCAAGGAGGTGGAGACCGCCACCGAAGCGCTCAACAAGGCGATCGAGTGCCTGGACCGCGAAAAAGACTCGCAGATCATCACCGTGAAGCACAAACACACCAAGGAACTCCTCAGCCGCAACCGCAACGCCCTTAAGGAGATCCGCGAACCACAACGAGAACTGAAGATCGTGCTTCCTGATGAAACGAAGAATGACAAGGAGGATGGCGACAAACCTGTCGATATCCGTGTTGAGGGCGATAAGAAGTGCGTTGCCCAGGCTCTCAAGCTCATCAAGGACACCCAGGACACTCTGGTAAGTGGTTGACTCAACTTTATCTTTATAGTAGCCTTATAGTAGCCTACAGTAGCTTATAGTAGAGTAGCCTTATCCAAGCACCGAATTCTCTCCTCTTTCTCCACTCGCTCATCTACACTCGTTTAGGAAAGGGAAATTTGCCAGATCATCGAGATCCAACAGCGTTTCCATGGTCAGTTCATCGGCCCACAGGGCTCCAATCTGAACGAGGCGCGCAAGAAGTACCCCTCGCTGAACTTCTCGTTCCCCGACGCGTCCACCAACAGCAAAGAGATTGAAATTCGCGGAGAGCCCAAGGAGGTGAACGCGTGCTTCAAAGAGTGGACGAAGCGCTCGAAGGAGCTGGAGAAGACCAACTACCAGGAGACCATCCCCGTGTACAAGGAGTTCTGCAAGCACATCATCGGCAAGGGCGGTTCGAACATCAGCAAGATCCGTCAGGAGACCGGAGCGCGCATCGACCTGCCCGCCCTCAACTCTACAGAATCCCACATCGTGGTGACTGGCCGTCCCGAGGAGGTCCAGAAGGCCGTCAGCGCGCTCACCGCGCTCCAGGAAGAGCTGTCCAACATTGCTACCGAAAAGGTGACCATCCCCTCAAAGGTGCACTTCCGCTTCGTCGCCGGCGGACGACGTCTGCTCCATGACATCGAGAAGGAGTGCGGCGGTGTGTTCATCAAGTTCCCGGCGGAGAAGAGCAACTCCGACGAGGTGATCGTGCGTGGACCCAAGGACGACGTGGCCAGGGCCGTCGAGCAGCTGAAGAAGGTGGCCAAGAACTGCGAGGAGACTTCGTTCGAGGACTCCGTGGTCGCCAAGCAAGAGTACCATCGCTTCTTCATCGGCAAGAACGGTTCCAAGATCAACAATCTTAGCAAACAGTTCCCTACGGTGCGCGTGATGTTCCCCAGGGAGGCTGACACCGACAAGGAGCGCATCCACTTCATCGGAGCGAAGGACGAGGTCGCCGCCGTGAAGCGCATCTTCGAAGAGCAGATCACCGAGTTCAACGAGCAGACCGATATCATCGTGGAGGTGGACACCAAGTGGCACAGCCACTTCATAAGTGGATATGCCAAGGTGCTCAACGAGGTTATCAGCAGCAACGGCAACGTCAAGGTGTCCTTCCCGAACAGGTTTAGTGACGACAAGAAAGTAAGCATCAAGGGACCCAAGAACTGCGTGGAGTCGGCCCGTCAACGCATCGAGGAGATCGTCGCGGACCTCGAGGCTCAAGTAACCATCCCCGTGTCCGTACCCTCGGTGCACCACCGTACGATGCTCTCCTCCGCTGGCCGTGTCCGCATCAAGAACATCGAGGAGCAGTTCAACGTGCGCATCAAGTTCCCCAGACGTGAGACCGTCGCCGCAGAGGCCGATTCTTCTGAGGAGGCTTCTGCTGAACCCCGCGCCGGGGACCGGGTTGAGATCACCGGTCGTGACACCAACTGCGAGAAGGCTCGCGAGGCTCTTGTTGAGTGCGTGCCCGTCTCTCGCGTGGTCCTGGTGCCTGCCGACTACCATCGGCAGTTCATCGGCAAGAGCGGAGAGAAGGTGCGCCAGCTGATGAACGCTCACGACGTGAACATCAAGGTGCCCGGCAAGGGCAACGAAAGCACCAATCCTGATGAGATTACGGTCACTGGAGTGCCCGAGAACGTCGAGGCCGCCATCGCGGACATCCATAAGATAAACGAGGGCTACGAGAAGGACGCCGAGGACAGAGTAAGCCACAGTCAATCCCTTTACTTGACTTTAACCTCCTTATTTCCAGAAGCTGAAGACCTTCCGCCTGGACGTCGTCGTCGACCCCAAGTACCACCAGCGCCTGATCGGCCCCAAGGGCTCGGAGATCCGCGCACTCCGTGAGCGCCACAACGTCCAGATCTCCTTCCCTCCAGACTCCTCCAGGGCTCCCCGCCCTGACGAGAAGCGCCGCGATGTCCGCGACCCTACCGCCGGCCCCGACGTCATCATCCTCACCGGCTACGAGCACGACTGCGAGGCCTGCAAGGAGGAGATCCTGGGCATCATCGCCGCCATCGAGTCGCAGGTCACGGCCGAGATCGAGCTTGACCCTCGCTACCACCCCCGCCTCATCGGACAGCGTGGCCGCAACCTGCGCGAGGTTCAGAACAAGTACAACGTGGAGATCCGCCTCCCGCGCAAGGACGATCCTAACGCCAACGCGTCGTTGGTGGTTGTGGCCGGAAAGAACGCGGAGGATGTCGACGCCTGCATCGACTTCCTGCGCAATGAGGAGGAAGATTACATGCAGGTGAGTGTGCACCTAGATCTCAAACTTAAGGTTTGGAGACCTCAATCATCTCAGAAAACGATCTGATAGCATTTTAAGGCCCCTTTTCATAGCTAACCATTAGACATTTTGACCCTTAACCTCCTTACCTTTTAGGACATCATCGAGCGCTACGGCTACATGTCGCAACGAGCGGAGCCCACCCCTGCTGCACCCCCTGCCCAGGTGTTCGAGATCAGAAACGCGCCCTGGCAACTCACGGACGAGGAGCAGTTCCCAGCATTCCCTGGGGAGAGCCGACAGGCCTCTAGTGGCAGCGCTCACGGCGTCTGGGGCAACCGCGCCAACCGCGTCTAAGCCGCCCTTCCTCCCACCGAGCAGCCTCCACCCAAGTGCCTTCTGCGCGGTCAGGCCGGTGCGCTTCTGTGATTATTTGTTGTACTCTCGAAGAATTTATTTATTTGTTGTCGGATGTTAATAATTGTTGTTTTCTCAACTCCTCTGGTTGCACTCTCCATCTCTCTTTCCTCTCACGACACAGGTAACGGGCGGGTGTAGAAACTGACTCTGTTGTACTCCTCCGATGGGCAAGAACCGAGTTCTCTTCCTCATTCTATGCAAAGCTTCTTAAGGGTTCGTTATAAAACGATGAGCAATGCGCAGGCTTTATGTGAACTCAGGGTTTGAGGAGAAAAGGGAGGTCGACTCGCTGTGGTGTTAGAGGAAAAAACGAGCATAAGGACCTACCTGAAATCGTCCAATTGGGTTTTGGTTATGAGTAACGATGCTGGCGAGCACTATGATGGCTTTTGGAGAAAAGGGAGGTCGAATCGAGCAAAGTCGAGCAAAGCAAACACGAGCAAAGTCGCAACGTAAGACGAGAAAGAGCGCCCACAATGGGCGAACGCTACACGCAGTCTTCATAATTTGGAACAAAGGACTAAGCAAAGGCCTCATGACGACATGAAGACTCATGGCATGAAGATAAATGCCATTAAGTTCGTGGCATGAAGACTCATACCGACTATAAGTACGCTTCAGAAGGATTCGCATTCGCTTACGATCATACCACGCTGAATATACGCGAACTCGTCAGATCTCGCAAGTCAAGCAGCGTCCGGCCTGGTCAGTACTTGGATCGGAGACGGCTTGGGAATCCCAGGTGTCGTAAGCTTTTTGTGTTCCTACTTGTAAACTTTTTGCCAAAAAAAAAGCAGGATAATTTCTCCCACCCCCACCCATAGGTGGGGGGGGGGGAACGATCACTGAAAGTAGCGGGAAAACATAAGCTTATGGCGTAAATACGCTCAAAGGCATCGTTGGTTACCGCTCCTTAACCTTCTAAATAAGTGCTCAAAAGCCATAGATCGTGTTTTCAAAACAGTGTCTTGGAGCTATCAATTTGGGGTCGATTCAGCTCACAGTTGCTGCAGAAATCAGCATGAAATTTATCGAGATCATGAGGTATACTGCAAAGCGGCTGATCTGCTCGGCCTTAGTTCTGGGCGATCGAGTTGATCTGGGTGTTAATGGTGCGCGTACGGATAGCGCTCTCCAGATGTGACGACGACATGTGGGAGATCTTGGAGTCGCGGAACCCCAACTTGCACAGGATGTACTTGCGCACCTCGGGGTTGAACAGGAGAAGGGCCAATCTGGAATGGCGACTTTTACAGGATCCTATTACGTGACGGCTCACGCGTTGTTGATGTGCGTCATGACGAGGACGTCGAGCGAGAGGATGAACAGGATCGGACTCTTCATGTCAGTGCTGTTGTTGACGATGATGACCAGGGTCAGCGCGATCATCATGGTGATGTTCTGGACGGAGCTCTGCGCGAAGAAGCGGATGTCCCTACGCATCCCCTTGTCCTGGATCTTCAGTTTCAGGATCTACAAGATGGACTTAAGTGCTTCAGGAAGAAAGGTGCCTATGATTACCAGTCGAATGTAGACGATTCTCCCTATCGTAATCAGGTCGGAGACTACGGTACCCAGGCAAACGGTGAAGCAGAGACGGTTGACGAGGGTCGCCGCCAGCGAAGCCGACTTCTCTGGGTTCTCTTCACAGCGAACGTAAACGAACTCGTAGAGCGTAGGACTGTAGCCTACGAGGCTGCACGGGAGGACTGGAAGCGAGAGAAGTGGAAAGGCATGAGGTGACGTGACCTACTGTGGTAGAGCGTGGCCAGAGTGAACACTTGAACCCATAGGAAAACGATGAGAAACCTGCACACTTTGTTCGTGAAGATACGCTGGTACTTCATCGGGAGACACACGGCTACGCAGCGGTTTAAAGAGACCACCTGGTGCATGGCGCAAGCGTGGTGGGCGAAGAAGTAGCCGATGTCGAAGGCGGCAATGCCCATCCAGGCGGGAAGGTGAGTGGGTTGCCTGTAAGATGACAGCTCAATGAGGTGGAATACAAACTAAATTTGTATACTAAGGTTTATTGTAGACCTAGCACACTTTATCACTTCTAAAATGTGGCACTAAACTCACAAAATAGTGACAGGAACCGAGTAGAGCAGATGGACGACGTTGAAGCCCACTTCCCCTACGGTTCTGCTCGCCCAGAACCAGCCAAACGCGTTGTGGAACGTGTCCATCTTCCGAACCAAGAAGAGGTTGCTCAGACCGAGGAGGAGCGCAGCGGCTGAGAGCTAAAAGTCCCTTAAAATTGCGAGTCCACTCTCCATTCCTACCCCGCAAAGGATGGATCCTACGATGTAGTCGGTGTGAGTCGGCTCACCGCGGCCGCGAAGCTCGATGCCGAACTCGAAGGTGGAATTCATGCTGACTGAAACGAGCATAGCTTTTGGAGGGTTTTATAGGATCGGTTTAGCGCGGAGCGGACAATCCACTTGAAACAATGGGGGTGCGAAGGTAAGTCAACAATTATCGGGTGAAGGAACAATGGTCGATTGTTACAAATTCTAGCCTTTCTACTTGTTTTGTTCATAACATGTTTATACGTGATGTTTAGAACTCAATTCAGTACCTTTGACCTACAGTATTCTCCCACCAATTACGGGATTTAATTACGGTTACGGAAATAGACCCTGAAATACAGTTAAGTTGCAGATTCTATCATGCAATTATGTACCTCATGATTACGCCCTTCCTGAGGTGTTATGCACCACCGCGGTGCTGTTCTACAAATGCATAAAACGGAGCATAATTAGTGCTAAGCACAACATAATCTAACTAAATATGCCTTGCACTGGTGTTTGAACGTTGCGCAAGAACCTCTGCAAAACAGGTGCTCCGCTTAACATTGAAACCAGGTGCGCTAACTGTATAGGGCAGACCTCTTCTGCACTCCTGAATCATCAGACGTGGCAAATACGTGACTCAAACAGCTTACTCAAACAAACAGAGGAAAAGTGTATACGATGAAGGCGTCCTGGGAATTTCGCCATAAACATTAGATTGTTCACCTCCTATTCTCTTGCCGAGTTTATATGAAGATAGAAGAGGTGGACAATGCAACAAAAAAAAAACAACAGTCGGTTTTGAATCCTACGACCGAACGTGTGATTTTTTCCTTTTAGGAGAATGATCTGTCCCCGTCTGTGGTCCGACTTGAACAGTAAGTTAGATAAAGAACACAAGTCAACAGCTACCGTAGATACCGTAGTGAGGTACATCCCAGACCAGACACGTGTCTGGCACCATGGCCGTCTGCATTCAGACTTATACCCACCAAGTGAGGACCGCCCATTACGATCGCCTCTAACGAAAGAACTCCGAGAGGCGGGAAAGATTTCCCCGAATTAGCGTCTGCACTTCTAAGCCCTTGTTCCGAAGCACGGACGAACCTGCGGGTCGCCTCCGTCTTCCTGTCCCGACCAGTCTTGACCGGACTGGTGATGTCCGGACCAATAGTGCATCTCAAGAACCTCGAAAAGCTCAGATTTGGGTGACACGTGGTGTACAAGTAGACATATACGTATTTTTCTGGATAAGAAGCGACACAATATCCTGAAAAGTGAAAATAAAGATAAACCTGCTCCCGAAACGGTCGAAACGAGTGTACATGGACAGACTGCGCCGTGCTTCTTGGATCCTTGGTCTTTTTATCACCTTTTACAGTATATCCGCCATGTTCTCAATGTCACCGTTGACCGATATTTTTCTTTAGGTTCCTATAAAATCAGATTTAGCTACAATCTCCCTGTGTATTGCCCTAAACTGATATGACTGGGACACTTCTAAAGGTTCCTGTGAGCGGTCAAGAAAAGTGCCGCGTGAGAGCTGTTTTTCTCACAAAATATACACTTTATGTAAAATTCAATGCAGCAACAATATGGTGGGCACAAAAATGTCGAAAGAAGCGCTTAACAAAACATGTTTTCTGTCCTGAAGAAAGACGGACGCCTGGTGTGGATCAGTGTAGTCGACGAACAGTTACAGAATTGCATGTTTTAGTCGAGATAACAACCATATTTTGCACCATTCTACAGATAAAAGACGATCAAGTTTTAGACCAAAAGCAATTTAGGTGTACGGTAGTATTAAGGTATGCTACAAGACGGGAAAATGGTCCTGCTTTAGACATAGATCTTCAAGACAAGTTCTTATAAAACGATTGTTGAACACTGTTAAACACACACTTCATAGTCCAGATATTTCTAATTTTTTCAGATTATCTAAAGTCGGGTAGGCGGCTGATCCACAGTATGCGCAATGCTACAGTATGTACACGCTACATATCAGCTTCTGTTTTTCGTTGAGTCCGTTCTTTTTTTCCATAGTCTGCAATACGGTAATCTGTGATACTTCGTTTGAAGATTATAGTGGTAGTATGAACCCACTTCGAAGGCTTATAAGGACGATGTCTACACTACGCTTTTCCGAATGCTCGGCAGACGGAGTTACACGAACTTAAAACTTCGTCGTAAAGCAAAAGGTCGAAGGACATGTGAAGCAGTCTACGCCTGACGCTTTGGCACAGTCACTGCTCCCAGCGGTAGATTTATAAAAAGGCTGCTTTGCACAGTCAGAGCTTCTCGATGGCTCATGTGTCACATTTTGTGAAAAACAATAGTCTACACAATCAAAAGATGTCGGCCTTTCCAACACTCGAAAATCTCTAAATCCACACCGAGACGGCTCAGCGAAGGACGGACATAAATACGGTATTTTGAGGCAAATAGTGTTTATATGAAGTTGGGACACTGACATTCTTTGCCACACTTGACCCTAACGAGCAACTTGAGAATAAGAGCTGCCGCGTCAGTTTCACACGATAGTTTTTTCACGCCAGCCATTGTTACATGTCAAAACACAAACATACGGCAATGATATTCCTTTTATCGCTACAAGAAAAACATAGGGAATATCTTCCGTTTCACAGCAGAATAACA
>JADLIF010002204.1:0-18532 GCA_016648015.1 Steinernema khuongi | reverse complement strand
GCTTGTCATTCCATTCTCCGATGGCGTGGACTTCCGAATTCGCGAGGACCACTTGTTCTTCATCGATGTGCTCAACAACCTGCTCAAGCATCAACTGGTGTTTCCTACTGTAAATCTACAGTTTCAAGCAAGTGAAATATACGGAAAGGTTGAGACCGAACTCAACAACTTCTTGATATTTCAAATCGAACAAGGATGCCTAACAAATTTTTATGCGCTAGATCGCTCCCGCTGCATCCCCTTCAGCATCCCCAAGGAGGCATTTCTAAAGTTGCTTTGTCAGCCGCAGCTAAAAGCCACAACTAATTTTCCGGTGGCTTTCTCTACTGAAGCGTTGGAAAATTTCGTCGCGAGATGGAAAAAATCGTCCACCCAGCTCACCCATTATTCATTGATGTTCGATGATGACTTGGACCATGAAGACCTTCAGCGAATTGGATTCAAGGAGATTATTAGACATAAAAAGCTTCGCCGACTGTTCAGAGCTGTTGGGTTGGGATCACGCATCAGCTCCTATAGATCTTATTACGTGGATTCCCCAAAGCATAGTCTTCGTTTGGTATTCTTCACTGTTACAAAAACTGGCGACATTTACACGTGCAGCAAACGCTGAAATGCTGTAAGTGCCATAATAACATATAACGCTGTTTCCGTCCACATATGAGTTTACGTTGCTGTACCGAAATATTTTAAATAAACCTGTCTACTTAGAAGAAAAGTCGTCCTAGAAGGAAATCGTAATTGCTTTAGTTAGTATATGGATGTTACGTATTGTCCACTGATGAAGTGTCCGGATCTCACTGTTCATATCTCTTCGCGTAAACCTTTCGTTTACATCGCTGATCAGACAAGACAGAGCAGAATGAGACAGACAGTGTGGGCAGAATCCATAGTGCAGACATGGATCAACATGGTGCTCATTTCCACTTCATGTCGAGTTGGTCAACGGTCGGTCTCGTGGCAATGAACCACTTTCTGGTGCGCGCGTCCTCGTATCTCGGTGTCTCTACTCCCGTTTCAGGCTTTACTCATCATCGTTTCGCTCCTGGCTTTCTCCATAATCAACTGTGGATCTGCGACGAACGACAAAGATGTAAGACTCTTTTTACTCTCCCTTTAACGTGTGGCCTTGTTGCAGAAGAAGAGCAAAGGTAAAAAAGGCGCGGCGAAAGGAAAGAAGGGCAAGAAGGACAAGGATGATGCTGAGAATGAGGACGGAGAAGGTGAAGAAGCGGAAGAAGGTGACGATGACGGAGAAGAGAAGGAGGAGAAGGAGCAGTGCGAGAGCAGCGTAGGGACCACGACGAAGAACGTGTCGACTAAAGATAGTCCGGTTAGTAAAAAGCGCGGTGGCAAGAAGAACAAGAAGCCCCGGAAAGCACCAAAGAAGAAAGGAGTCGTAGCAGCGAACCCCGCTGGTGGTCCTGTAGTCCCGCAAGACCCTATGAAAATAGTCCAAACGAACGATCCGAACTACCAGGTACGATTCTTTGTATTTCTATCGTAATGGTCGCGTTCCGTTCCAGACGCTGGCCATGTTGAACAACAAGGACATGTTCAATAAGAACCCAGCACTCCAAGGTCAAGCCATGGGCGGAGCCGGGCCCATGGCTCCCGGGCCCATGACTCCCGGGCCTCAGCAGCAGAACATCGTTGGAACGCACGATCCGAACTATCAAGTAAATACTGATGCCTATTGATGAGTAATTCTCCTTATCATTCCAGACCTTGGCGATGTTCAACAACAAGGACGTGTTCGCAAAGGCAGGCGGCGGAGCTTTCCCACCCGGAATCCCCGCAAACAGCCAACCTCAGGCATTTGCACCAACGCCCCAAATTCAAATGCCCGGAGCATTTCCACCGCCAGGATTCCCCGCACCTACTTTCGGGTATGATTATGTCGTGTTAAGTTTTCTCTAATCCTCGGATTTCAGGTGATGATCCATTTGAGCTCCTTCGCGAACAAGCAGCGATTACGTTTATTTCTATACGTTTTGACAAATATTGGTATAAATCTTGTTACTGCACTATAAGACCAATTGGTTTCGAGATACAGCCTTGAACAGCGTTGGCGATGATCGATCTTATCCTTTAGTTTGTCCTTGCACACCGGACATGCTACTCGAAGGCGGGATTGACCGATACGGAGCACGGGAGACACTACAGTATGAAAAACGCGACAGACGTCTGGTTAGAATGATCGCTGTGGAACCTGCAGGTTTCGAGTTTAGTGTCTCCCAATCCTACAGAATTTCAGCGAAAACTGATTGAAAGGTGTTAAGGAACGGTCAAGGAAAGCAAGTGGGACAATATTTATTGAAGGACTAGCGATGAGCTTTATCCATAAGGTGGCGTTGCTTCTATGTGTTGGTAAAACTGTAGTTTTATTAAAGTGCAATAGATCCCTCGAAATAACACAATAACACAATTACGGTTGTCGGTTTTTGTTGGGATATGACCGTATGCGTCCCATCCTTGTAACAGTGAAGAATCCCACAGAAAGACGATACGTTGGAGAATCGATACGGTAAGATCTGTAGGGGCTGATGAGTGATCCCAACCCTACAGATCTGATAAATCGGCGAAGTTTCTTATGTCTAGTAACCTCCTTGAATCCCATTTGTTGAAGGTTTTCATGGTCTAAGTTCTCGTCGAACATCAATGAATCATGGCTACAGTAGGTGGAGGAATGTTTCCATCTCGCGACGAAATCCTCCAACGCTTCTGTGGATATGACCACCGGAAAATTATTTGTGGTTTTTAACTGCGGCTGGCTAAGCAACTTTAGAAATACTTCCTTGGGAATGCTGAAGGGGATGATGCCGGGGCGATACGGCGCATAAAAATATCTTAGGCATCCTTGTTTGATTTGAAATGTCAAGAAGTTGTTGAGTTCGGTCTCAACCTTTCCGTATATTTCACTTGCTTGATACTGCAAACATACTGTAAGAAAGACCAACTGATGCTTGAGAAGGTTGTTGAGCACATCGATGAAGAACAAGTGGTCCTTGCGAATTCGGAAGTCCGGTCCACGAGCAGAGAAGGGAATGACGAGTTTTATGAAAGCCTCTTCCAAACTAATGTGCTCAAACTCTTCTCTACACGGAGGTCCGTCCACGAACTGTATAGCTCCACTTCTCAGAAACCGCGAGGATTCCACATCCTTCAGAGTCACAGCCTTCGCAAAACCGCTGGTGGCTTCATTAATGTCACAGAAGCACATTCCTCGCTCTTTTCCTGGATAGATTGTAATGTAGGACATCACTCGGTATTTCATCTTGTCGTCTTTATCGTCATTGCTGAGACTCAGCACTGCTTCGCGCCAAATTGCATTTGGGAGACGTAGAAGGTTCCCAAGGTTAGAGTCAGGTGGTACAGACCGTCTGTAGAGGTCGGGAATGTACGCTTATCGTTAGTGTGAAATCTTATCGTTAGTCATACACTCATTGTCTTTGGCTTTTTTGTAGATATTGTGGGGTTTGCTCTGTATCACTTTCGCAAACAGCATTTTGAAGCAACGTAGCACGTGGAATTCCTCCTGAGAGCTTTCTGAAATGTTCTTTCTTTTGTTACAGTTGCTCTGTGACAGATTTCCGCTCACGATGCCCCCTATTTCTGTACATTTCGCACTTCTAGGGCACTTGACCACGGCGTTCCCGGTTGAGCACTTGCACTTCACACCTCTTACACCGAGTGCATATATTTATAGGTAACCATTAGTGTAGGTAAAAACATGTATGCAGATGACCTATTCAGCTTCATTTGGTGCACATCAGTTCCTTCTCCGAATCTGACCTTCAAGTGATGCTTTCCACTCTGGTAGCTTCTTGTGATCGTGAGAAGAAGTGCATCAAGCAGAAGAGGTAGAAATACATGTATAACTCCATTTGTCATGTGGCTTCGTAGGTGGTTGTGCAATTAATTTAGCGTTTGCTACAGTGTGTCGCACCCCTACAGTGTGGTCAAGCCTCCAGCTGGAATACGATATCATTGCAAAGCATTGTTCCCAAACCTTCCTTTTGTACTCCTTGAACTCTTGCCGTGCAAAGGATGAGCTACTGCTTCAGCTACCGTATGATATATTAACTTAAACCTGCACCACTAAACCACACCAAAGCACCGAGTGGGTTACACTGATGAGGACTTCAGGCTAGAGACTCCAATTTTAATGAGTTTCCAGCCCATGTTTCCTACCTGTAATGTATACTGTGGGCCAAGGCACAAAGTAAGCTACATTGGATGGCACCTTGTGTCTCAGCAAACCCGGGGAAATTCTCGTAGAGTTACCTGAAGCAAGCTTGAGGATAGGGGCCCGAAATTTAGTGACAGTTTCTAGCCCTGGTTTCCAGCTGCTACCACATTACAACACACTATTAAAAGACGTTGCAATAAGTGTCTAAAAGCAGTCGAAAAACGGTGAACATAGCAATTGAAATAAGAATATCCCTTCTCTCTGGAGCAAATGGAGATATTTAAGATAAAACAGCAGAAAAGTGCAAAAATCGACCCGTAATGCCATGGAATGCTTCCAAAGTACCACAACTTAGAACAGAGATCACCACATCAAACGGAAATTTGTCCTTCCAAGTCACTACGATGTGCTACATGTGATCTTTTGCACCCACTCCTTGCGGCGCACAAAAAAAGCGAGCCCCTTTCAAAAAAATCTGCGCTGAAAATCGTAGCCGTCTCGTCTTTGACCGGAATGTTGCGACCATAAACAAGGAAGTGCGTCGATCTTTCACTGGGCACACTTCACACCTCCCAGTGACCTTTAGAAGTCGCATCGCTCTCAAAAACAAGCATGGCCTTCTTACACACCCCTGAGAGGCTGTCCACCGTGCACTTGTCAGAACGAGTCTTCTAACTATATAGTTGTTGCAACAGGAATCACCAAAGATCGGCAGAGCCCCCGGGTGCACTTAACTCCCCCGGGTGGGCACGTTGCCAACGCGCACGTGGAGCACGCCGCCCAGCAGCTGCCGTGTCTGCTCGCGTCGGATGTGGTGATCTTTATTGCACAGCACTACGGGCACAAGCACACAAGAAGCGTGCGGAAATAAATAATATACACATTGACGAGAAATATAGTCTTTGATGAGTGATCTAGAAGCTTTTTTGAGATTGCGACAGGAGATCTACACGAGGAGGGCAAAGTCAGAAAAGGCACTTGAGATCAGCTATGGTCGATGGGGAGATTGCGAGGGTTGCGATGCGTCGGAGTTCTCGGGGGTATGTACAGGCGGAGGCAGTAAGCGAAAGACTCTAGAGGGTTTAGGGCCGGCGATCTACGGATCGACGGGCGCGGGCCAGCGGCGGCTTCAGTGGAAGAAGCGCTGCTCGTCGAAGAACTTCCGTTTCCGCGAGCCGTGGTGGTGCTTCGGCTTGCGGTGCTTACGGTAGGGCACGCGTTTCGTGCCGATGGGCACCGCGTCCACGGCGATGTCCAGCGGCGTGTAGTAGTCGTCGAGCGCTTCTTGCTGCGACAGGTACTGGTCCCGCTTCGTCGGGTGACTCCGCTTGACCTTCAGGCTGACCGCGTCGACGGCGATGCCCTCGTTCTCGTAGTCGTAGTCCAGCTGCCTCTGGGTCTCGACGAACTGGCGTCGCTGGCGTTGGCCAAGGCTTCTGCGGTGCTTTCCGAACTTGGGGTCGACCTGGTCATCTGGCGCACGTTCTACGTCGTAGACATACTGTCTGACTGAAGAGAAACACATGGATTAGGACCATAAGGAGGGCAGCTGGTCACTTACCGTTCCGGGCCGGAGTGGGACTGGGTCTCGCCACGACGAGGGCGGTGGCGAGTAACGCGGCGGAAACGAGGATGAGCACTTGTGTTCTCATGTGGGATCGGGGCGGAAGATGCGGGGGACTGGTTACTGAAGTCAGGTATCGTTTGACCGATGCTTAACTATGGTCCTCAGGTGGCGGAGCCCCGCCTCGGCGGGGCGGGACCGGACGCGCGCGAACACGCCGCGTGACGACAAAAACATCCGCCGACCGGCCGTGCGGGCAAGGCGAGGGTTCTTTGGGCGGGCGCCAACGCCGCCGCCGTCTCCGCCGCCTCCGGCCTTGACAACAAACAAAATGCAACATGGCGGGAAGGTGGGGGCGCATGTGACCCTTAAGATTGGGAAGAAAACAACGACGCGTCGCCGGTGATAACCAGTCCCCGGCCGGCGAGGAAGTGACCGCGGAAGGCTACAAAAGCGCACGGTGTGTGTCTTGATCTCTGTGGTGCTCTGGAGCCGAACGCCGTTCGCGGAGATTGTGCTCGAAGGCGCTGATAGGGTGACTTTAGAAAAGGGGTTTAGTTTATAAGGAGGTCAAGGTCGAAGGAGCGCTGTGTGTCGGTGAAAGTAGTCTGTCGGGAGTGGTTCCTTTTCAAGGAAAAGAGTTATTCTGTCCTGTCCTTAACTTGCTCATACCGTGGCCAGATCCTAGTCCATCCCGTATCCCAATCCAGGACTTAGAAGTCCATCTGGATATCCTTAACTTACGGATTCTCATACTATACCTTTCCATCACCCTTAGGTTCCCATTCCTTAGCCTCAGAGCTACAATTACCGTCCCTCTCGCTCGCAACATTCCACCTTCACTTTCCACAAAAAAAGTGTACTATTAAGTGCTGTACACCCGACAAGTTTCGTTCCAAAAGGTCATTCTCGCAGACAGATCCGCGAAGCAAAAAAGTTGCGAAGATCCGTTCAGTACACCGTAATTTGACGTCACCCTTCTTGGCGCTAATTGTTCCTAATTAGCCGTGCTCCACTTCGAGAGGAGACTTATTCTGGGACAATGATGGCAAGGAACACTTCGGAAGTGTAACGTTCCAAGCCAGGTGTTCGAGATTTCAAAGTTTTAAGCAAAAAAAGAAGCGTCCCGAGTCCTCATCTGGACGCCACATGCCTTCGCACCTGGCCATCGGAGTTCCAATTTATATATACACACACATACCTGCCACGGACACATGACTTCCCTGGGGGCCCTGACGCATGGTCTTCGCGGAATAACAGCTCGTTAGGAGGCGGTGGGAACGGGCACGCAAAGGATCCGCGCCTTGATGGCTTTTTATTAGGAGTGAGCGGTCCCCTCAGGGTGGGTTCCTGCTTCCGACAAAACAATGAAACATTCCCGTGGCGGTGTCGGCTCGTACCACACACGGGTATCACTTCCAGGGTCCGGTTCCTTAGGCGGTGCGGCGGCCGCGTCGGAGATAGACGCGAGCTTCTTGCAAATTTCACTTTCGTTCGTCGAACTCCTTCCTAAGACGGGGAAGTCGCCTTCGGTCCACTGGTACCCTTTCTCTTTAGTTCCAAGGGGTTACTGTCAGGTAGAGGTGGGTAGATCTCAAGTTCGAAGGGTTTTACTGGCTTTTTCCCTTATTTCCTTGCCTCGCTTTGATTTATATCGGTCTTGTGTTGGGAACCAAGGCCAAGGGTTCAAGATAGGGTCAGAAGTCCGTTCGTTCTTCTAGATTATTCCTCTCTACTTACAAGGTTTGTTGACCTAACGGACGGGGGGTTATCACTCTCCTGATTGTTCCCTTCTGGCTCTCCAGAAACCAAAGAAAAAAAGAGGGAATGAACTGACCAGTCCTCACTACTGTTTACAGTAAGCCGCCGGCCGGATTGGTCGCTGCTTTCGACTTCTTCCGCGCGCGCGCGCGTGGATGCCCCTCGCGAACCGGTTCCGGGCAAAGGGCGCCCGCTTGTGTTGTTGCAGCCGGCGGCAACAAACAGGCCACAGAGTGGACGAAGGGAAACCCATAAAGAAAAATAAGAAAAGATGGATGGACGTCCGGCTCAGATTTTTCTGTTTTATGTGCGAATTCCGGTTTTGTGTGCTCGTGAGCGGTTCAACGAAGCGGCGTTCCTGAACTAATGGGCTAGTGCTGCTGGACTTGCGCACCACGAAAGCGTGTGCCTTCTTTGTAGGTGGCCAGCAGCCAAGTGGCGATCAGTGCAAGTTTTGAGAGTTCTGGGTGCAGGGGTCCAACTGGTCAGATCGATGGGGCAAAGAAGCTTTACATTCCAGGAATCATTTCTGCAGGGGAGGCAATTTAGAGATTGAAAAACTGGGGTTCGGAGATGAAGAACTTGGATACATTCTTTTGGGCCTTATCTTCAAGACAGGGAAAAGCCACAGGCCACTTGGAACTGCTGGGTGCGCTATCGGTGTCGGGTGAACTTTGGCCCAAGTCACTCTTATCACATTTACAACTACTTGATAATGAGCAGTTTCTGGGCGATTCTAAACTGGGTGTTTATTCTTTTAGCATGGCTTCCAGGGACCTTCTTATCGACTTCCTTCCGTGTGCGAACGGTCATCCTACTACAGAAGAGTTCTCCCGTGGAATTCCACGTGTGCTCTCCCGTTTGTGGGTCAGCTTCCGGGTTTTTCGGACTTCGGATCGCGCTCCGGAAAATCGCGTTCAGCTTCTAATATGGGTGATCGGGGAAAGTTGACTTTGACTGTTCATTGATCAAAGAGATAGGCGATGGGATGAAAGGATGCATTGGATACTCTCTAAGAAAGACCTTTATATACTGTATTCCGGGGGTATCTGTCGATCAAATAGCTGAGTGGATTAAGAGGAAAATTCTCCAAATTTTCGTGCTAACTTGGGTAGATCTACTTGAGCAACATGGAAGGAATACTCTGTTTAATACACTACCCCCCTCCTAACCTTCGGCCTCAGCTGCTAATCGTTAGGAAGGGAAAACAGGTTTCCTAGCATGACTCGCACCACTTAAAAGTGTAAACACCTTTGTAGTATCGTAATTTTGTTCTTCCGGGCACATTTCCTGTGTCCATCCATAGGAACTTGCGACTTACGGGTTTGGAGCTCCCCAGCAGCGTGTTCTCAGCGGTTTTGGAGCATATTTTCATGGAGCTTCGCTTTGTTTATGTCTCCTCCCGCGCGTTAATTGAAGAACCAAAAGAGCTACGTTCCGCGCACGTCACTGCGGCGCTGATCAAATTAGGCTGTTTATGAAAGTCGTGGAACAGCGATAAGAGCCCAGTGCGATGAAAGTGCAATTATTTCGTGACTTTAAAGGGCGCGGGATGTGCCATCGCGAGTTATTTTCGGGGTTATCACTCCTTGACAGGCTAAAAAAGGAACACTACAACCTTAGCCGAACTGGCACATGGATGAGATTCAGTAGGATGGTTCCTATGTGGCCAAAGAAAGGAGAGGAAGTTGCCAAACGCTCCAAAGACCTTTTTTTCTCTGGATCAAGGTGGAGGTGCAGACGGGAAGGAGTTTTTCAAAAGTCCAAAACTCCCATATCCTCATAATTTGTGCCTACAAATTTCGAAACACAAAAAACTAGGATTTTCCCTGGAGGCGTTAGTGACCGGGGGACAAATCCATTAGCGTTTGGGGATCTGTCTCAGAACATGACAGTCTTAACCACGTCTTAACCAAAGCTAGATCCAGTAGCCCCACATGTCAATGTGAGCTCCCCAGCAATAGCCTACCTGTCCTAGGAGTGCTAGGATCAGGGCTAAGATTTTGAGAACATTTTATAAAAAGAAATGGACGAGCCCTGGAACGACAAAAACACCCTTGAGGTCTCATTTCTCCCCTCAATCCACAGCACACTCTCCACAGTTTCCGGCCTCCTCCACTTCTGTCTTCCTGTCCGTTTTCGAAAACATTTCCACGACAGGTTCGCCTTTGGAATGACGAAAATGCGCACAGTCAGCGCACCTTGCGCAATCCGAAAACAGTGCCGAGCACAGAACTCCGCCAACTTCGGTTTGTCAGTCAAGGTCGGCCGCTCGGTGCCGTGCTTCTCGAAGATTCGTGCACGTGATTCACCGCGCGTCTGCCGGCACAGGCGACGCGCATAAACACGACGTCACCTTTGCGGGGAATGCCATCCTGGGTGACCTTGTGGCGTCATGCCGCCGACATCTTATCACCTCTTCCTCGTAGAGTGAGGACACTTTCTTAGTACAGTGCGGAGACCGTTTGTTATGGAAGGGTGTTCCAGCTGGACTTGGCCCCGTAGGACTCGTGACCGCGGTCATTCCCATGAAAAGGCTTCGGAGAGCCACAAGCAAGCGTAGTGAGCAAAAATATTTTTAGAAGGTCATAGATAAAGCACCGAGTAGTGCTGATCTTGGAGTGGGTGTTTGCTTGTATTGGTGTATTAATAGCAGTAGGGTAGGTGCAGATGCAAATATCACCCACCTCAGGAAGAGCACCTGATTTTTTTATCCTCAGCAATCAGGAAGAAAAATTACCGCTAACCGATAACAAAAGAACGCAGCACCAGCAAACAGGTGCAGGATACGGATGTTCACCTGATTGGGAAGCCCTTTTCGCTCTAACTGGAGCCTACTAGCTTATAGGAGCTTACTGTGCCCACTGAATTGGACAATTTGACCAGTAAGACAAACCGATTCGTTGTTAGCCTTCTGCAGAGAGGCAATTGATGTTCCCTATGACCCTGGGAGATTCCAAAAATGGGCGACGAAAATCGGGAAAAATGTCATGTGTTGTATAAAAGGATAATTGGATCTATTAGTGAGGCCCAAGAGAAGACAGAGTTAAGCGCAAAATTCCAAGGAAAATAAAACAAACTACAAACTATTCGATCCAATGTTTAATCATCTCACAAACAATCTTTCGAAACTAAAACCGGTTCGGAATCCTTAATTTGTGTCCCCTTTCTTCTATGCCCTTTTCTGACTTTCAGCCTTGACTAAAACAGAACCGCTCTAGAAGCCTAGAAGCGAACAGTTCTCGTGGTCAGACCTAGAGATCAGCCTCTTGATCTGCTGGTTCAGCGACCAAGCGATTAGAGCTCCCACGTGACTGCCGTACAGTACACCAAAAACCACGTAGCATGTATGTTTGTGTTTATTTCAGCACTTCTCAAGGCCGTTCTACCGCGCTTCGAGTCGCTCGGAAGGTTCCTGTGATCCACAAATAGCGAAAGCAATCACATTTCTACTTCTGATTGCGTTCGAAACGTTCGCCGCCGAGCGGCTTTCGCAGAACTAAGACTGGATGTTCGGATAATGCGTGATTATTGCCATCCCCCGAAGGAGCTATTTTTGTTTGCGTAGACGTCGTTTCAGGAAGCGACACTTAAAGCGCGGAGCACGCGCAGCATAACATCGGAAATGTTGACAGCTGACTTGAATGAAGGTCAAAAAGATGGGCGTTTGGTTACGTCGTAATTTGGAGAAGTGCACGCAAAACACGTAAAAAAGCGGTGGTCGCTGATCTGCGACCACCCCGAAGTTCAGCGAACACCTTTGTGCACGAGAAGGAATTTCAGAATGGCTTTCAGAAACGTCATGCGTAGGGGTATCTTAGAAGTATAGTACGGCATGGTTAGAAGCGGATAGAGCTGGACTTAAAGTTTTAGGACGCTTTTGGGATGCAGGTAGGGCGCTCTGAACTGCTCCTAGCCGTAAATTTAAGTCTTGACCAGTAAATGAAAACCTCTCCAAATATAAGCATCATTTACTCTAAGTATAAGCACTACGGATATCCCTGAAAACCTTGTAACGACGGTCACTTCCCATCTCATCCCCCAGCACTCTCCCCCCTCTCTCCCCATCTTGTCCAGTATATGAAAACCTTTCCAAATAGGGAGATGTTCTACGCTATGTATAAGCACTATAGATATCATTGGAAACCTGGAAACGACGGACATCTTCCATGCCATCCCCAACACTCCAACACTCTTATGGCGGCCCTCTGGTAGGAAGCACAAGTGGCCCAAGTAAACACGTGATTTCTAGAGCATTTTTTCGCCTATGCATTTGTTTACAAGCTATATTTCCTCAAGCCAAATTCCTGTAGGGCCTAAGTTCCCAAATGGTCTGTCTCCTAGTCTCCTAGAACCATACCTAAAGACTTTCGCAATTTCCCTTTCGAAAGGTAACGATGCGCAATAATGAGCCAAGTTGCCGAAACGACGCGCCCGACAACAGATTGACTCATTCCGGGCATGCACAGTGGCCGCGGTGACGTCACCGAGCAGGAAAAGAAGCGCCGCCGCATGCGTCATGTGAGAAGGTGCGAAACAAGGCACTTAAAGACCTCACCGGCGGTTGTCTGCCGAGTGACCTTCAACTTCCGGTGATACGGTAGAAGGAGTGAGTCACCCGAGGGTCCGTTCTTTGCCCCGAAGATAGGTTTAGTCAAGCCTATCAGAACGCCCGTAAAATTAGTCTTTCCTATCGCTCCGGGACCATTTCAACGCCACCATGCCCCGGAGGCACCAAGAATCACGTAGTAGACTGATTACAGTCTTGGAACCAATCGCGGAAAGGCACTCGTTTGATAAAAACTGCCGACCGGGAACGGAGGCTCGAAGCTGAGATGCTTATCTTGACCGACTGCAAAACTAGAAGACTCCTTGTGCACAGTGCGTCGCGCTGCCTAATGTTGCGATTTGCGGTACTTGTCGGACCACCCAACGAAGCGCGCCCAAGAGGAGACACTGATAAGCGTGCTCGTCTCCCGGGAACATCGCTTCCGCGGTGACGCCATGCCACAGTCATGTGTAGGGACAATCACTTTAGTTGCACACCGCAGAAAGGGATAATTAAAAGCGCCTTTGGAGAAGTGAATAAGATTAATGTCCGGTCGGCCAAACTCTCGCCTTCCGCGGAACGTGGCGCCATAGTTAGAGAGCAGGTTCTGGTGGCGACAACCTGTTTGGGAAGTTGCGAACATGCCTTCTAGAGGGCATATTGTTGCGAAGCGAAAACAGGGTCTTTCGAGGGTGTTATCACACAAAATGATCGGCCATACGTTGATCACATGGCATGAGTTTGGATGAAACAACAAGGGGAAACTCTAAGAAGGAAGACCAGAGTTCTTTTCCCTAAACCTTTGAAAACTTTGGCTCCGCTCTTTCCGCAAGGTGCCCGCTCTTACATTGGAGACTTTGATACTAGCGTAAACCTATTTTCCCGTAAACCTTTTACAAATATAAGCAGGGTGCTTGCCCGTTCTGAAAATTGGAGAAATTTTTTGCTTTCTCGCAATTTTTCGTGGATCATTATATCCCCTTTGCATAGGATGGTAAAGATGGTAAAATGGTTGAGAAATTGGAGTTGCTCCAAATAAATTTCTTAGAATACTTCAAAGGATTCAAATATGAGTCCACGGACAGTATTTAAAGCCACACTGTAGGTCATGCTGTAGGTTCTTGGAGATTTAATTTTTTTTTCTTCCAAATTTTCGTTAATTTGGCTTTTTGGGTGTTTTCCAAATGCAAAATCAGGACTTCAAGTAGTAGCAAACTATGGCCAGTCGTCGCCAACACACTGTCACAAGGCCTCAATCGTGATGGGACCAATAAAAAGGCAAATACTGTAGATACAGATCACCTGTTCCCTTCGAGCCATGAAAGACCAAAGTTTTCTGGCTTATTTTAGCGCATATTGTGGAATAACAGAGCCAGAAAGTTTTGACATAACAAACAACACTACAGCTGTTCCGGGAACGAACATTGCAGCGGTGCCGAGAAGCGCTCGTTTCCAAAAGTGCAAAAAACATTTGCACCGAAAATACTCTATATGGAAATGGGTCCTTCCGCTTCTTGATCATTTCGCTCCCACGTGGGTCGTTTTTTATTCCCTTTCCAGGAAATGAGGACACATAGTCACAGAAGAAGGAGTATGGCATGGAATGTCGGGAGCAGGAGTACAGGGGACGTCGAGGGTGCCAGGAGGACAGGGTCGTGCATCTGCTTGATGCTTGGCAATTGGCAAAGGGAACGCTGATAAGACTGTGCGCTAAAGTTCGGAGCATCTTAGAACTTTGTCCGAGCGTTGTATGACGCTTGATATAGAATTTGGCGCCCCAAGTCAAAGGAGATCGGAGTGTTCTTTCGATCTAGGGTTCATGGGTGCGTCGCAAACTCTTGCAGCACCGTCTGCGCGCCCTTCTTCCGATGGAAATTTCCTAGGGAACTAAATTTAGGTTACAATGTAGGCCGCCGTGCTGACGCAATGGCACTTTCTTCGAAGTGCCTTCTTGGACCGCTTTAGCAAAGTTGGATCACAGAAAGCTATATGGTAATGCCGCATCATCATAGATTACGGTACTTATTGTTATTTCTGAAAAATCGTTGAATTTCTTTCACCCTAACTGGTTAGAAAATGCTCCACCATGAGGATGTAGAACATTGAAAAATGGTGGAGCCAAAATGGCAAGGAACGACAAAGATTGATGGCCTAATAATTAATTGATGGACCCTGACATTATTTTCAGCACAACTGGCGATAAAAACAGCATCAAAACAAACGGCTTAGGATGCAGGGTCGATGCTCTGTTTTGCTAAAAAAAGACGATCATCGATGCCTACTGTAGCCACCTACAAGTAACTACAAGTGCACGTAGTATCCCACAGGAGTTCACACCTCCAACACCTCCATTCTTCGAATACTACGATTTCGACCTACCTCCACTTTTTGCCAACGATTAGACCTACTGTAGCTACCTACTAGCTATAAGAACGTAGTATCCCACAAGAGTTAATTTTCCAGAAACAAATACTACGATGCTACAATTCCGACATATCTCCACTTTTTGCCAATGATCAGAGGGTGTCAACATGTGCAGGAGTTCTGTTTGAAAAACTACCTATAGCAGAACTCTGGTGCCCGGACTACGATCTAGTTAAGTACGCTAAGCATTTTCTCAATTGCAGGAAAACAGAACGCTCCAGGGAAGGTCATTCACGTGGCGTCGCGCGACATTCAACAGAACGTTTCTCACAACTACCATAGTGCGAAATTCCCAGAGTAGTAAGAGTACAGACGTAGTAAACAGCAAAACAGGATAAAAGTCGCAAATCTGTGAGAAAATCTATCAAATCTATTACACAGATACGCCAAAAACGAAGACAGATTTGAAGGGCACTGTAGCAAAGATCGAACCATTTTATGGCCGTTTTCTTCTTTATGGTTCTGTGCTTTGTTTACATCTCCTCCAAAACTATCAGCCGAGAAACAAAGAGTGAAAGTGATCACGTGACGTCACAAGCTCGGGGAAACCCCGACCGATGAACACCGAGCGAACAGCAGAGGCTGTTATCGTAATTCGCTGATTGATGGGTGGGAAAAGATCAACGTTCGCCGCAAAACGGGAACTTTTAAAGATTGTGGATATTTTTGTGTGGTTTTCAAGGTTAAACGAAAACGAGACGAAAACACCCTGCTTCTCCGCGTTCCCCGCCAAAACCTCCATGCCTTATCATGCAAGGGGACTACACTTAACTAGGCGGCCTATCACGCTTCTCCCACATTCCTCTCGACCGCATCTGACTCGACTACACACCGTGGAAACCACATAAGCGGCTTCCGATGTAATCGGGAAACCCTTTCGTGATTAACCGCAAACTTTAAAAGTCAACGCGCAGAGACGAGAGTACAAAGAGCGCAGGGGGATCTGGAGCAGCTCACGTCAGTTTGAAGTCCTTACTACAGGATGGATAAGCAGCTTAGAATTGTTTGCGAGTGTGGATATTCTTTTTTGTTTTGATCTAAGCTCGCTCATCTCTGACATTGTGCGCGTTTTTGCACGTTTAAGGACTTAGATTAATGGTGATCCTGCTGGACACGCGGAAGTAAAAAAGTTGTTTATCTTTTGGCTGACATCTCCTGTTAATATGGGGGATATCTATGGACACACTTTGCCTCTGTACTTCCTGACTAATCCTGGTTGCCGCCAGAGATTTCCAGCCAATGAAACAAAATTCCCCACCTCTTCCAGCCCTGCAGTATTTCTTTCTTCCAACATATCTTTCCATACATCTTACTTCCCTTAATAAGAAACCGTATATACCTGTGAATTCAAAAGGAATGTGCTGGAGAAAAACAGTAATCGTTACACTAATCAAAAGGGTGTGAAAAGAAGGTGACCGTGACAAGTAGATCTATATTCAATCGGTATTCAATGCGATACATGTTTCGGATACGATAGTTAGGATATATGTGGAAATTGTTATCGACATTCTATTCTGTATTTTGTAAAACCAGGCTGTTTTTAAAGGCCGTTCCAGCTAATCCCTTCAAGACTCCAGGAATGCCATTCATTGGCTGTACTTCTACACCTGAAGTCATAGATTCCACTTAAACGAATGTCTAGCTATCGGTATTCAATCATCTTGCAATTGTTGTCAACTTTCTCAAGAAAACCAGGCTGTTTTCAAAGACCGTTCCAGCTAATCCTTCCTAGACACCAAGAATGCCATTCACTAAACGAACTTTCACACCTACAGTCATAGATTCCACTTAACTAATGCAGACTCATTCTCAAATGCTTTGGATCCGGATGTTGTGATAACATTCCAGGCAGATATTCTCAAATCATATCTATTTTCACATTCTCCCGATGCTTTCCTTCTCCGTTCGCTTTTGTTTATTGAAGATTCCCGATTTGCGAAATAAAACAGTCCATTTCCTTTGGCACAACAAACTCTTCATGTGTGATCGATGACGACGAGATGACCTGAGACAGCTGAGAGCAGACGAGACACGTCTGACCCGTCTGCGACTTTCGAATTCCGCTCTCGACAGATTGCACCACTGCCGACGCCGTTGCGCAACTCAATTGACCTTTGGCGCGAGTGACCTGACGATTATATGGCTGTCCTAAGTGCTAGCCACCAGAGGACAACAGGCCCGCGCGACCTGCTCGGGTCACCCAGGTCGGCTATTTCGAAATTCCGCACGCACAGTAGGGCAGCTGTGCTGCTGGAGAGGGACCAACTTGTGGCACCGTAGGTGGTACCGGTGACGGGATCTTTTTTTGCGTCCACCCTTGTGCGCACCCGAAAGTACAAGGCACAAACTGTGAAAAAGAAAGTTTGCGGGTGAACGACCTTCATAAGGACATGGCTGTTTACTCGAAGGCTTGCGGAACTTCGGCGAAAACAAAACGTAGTGGATGGGCTCGTAAAAACGCGGAAATCGTCTGCGTTTCGTGACATCCTGTGCGCGCGGGAACCAGCCACAAACCACCCAGTTAAATGCAGCAGACGCGATTTTTGCAAAATATCAAGACGACCTTCAGAAGGGCGATGTACTTTCCGGCGGGCAAGCCTGGTCACCTCGAGGGTTTCGGGCTCAGAGCTAAGGGGTTTAAACGGGCGCTATTCTGAGCGGTCTCAGTGATCGAGGTGCACGTCCAAGTTCCTATGCCTAAGATGACACCCCTCGGGCATCTCAGGAACCTCCAGGTTCCGACGATCTTGGCGATAAGATCAGTTCCTAACTGTTCGGCTAAGAGACTCGAATTCAAACGGCAACTTTCGCGACTCTCCCGCGCCAAACGATCGGCCGATGCTTGACCTTTTGAACCGTGGCAGACGTCCAAACCGTTTCCCTCGCTTTCGGCGACCTTGGCATACCGAGAGTGGCGCTCCTTGACCAGGCGTTGAACGAAGGCGAATTCAAAAATGTGTTCGGTAGAAGGTGCCGCTTAGCGGTGCACGTATCTTCTCTTGTTGTCTTCATTTGCTGCGGACGATCCTGCACGTCGGCTGCGCGCCAAGGTCTCTTGGCACAGCCCGGTCCAGCGCGCCGGCTGGTCAGATCTGCGGAGTTTCGGGAAACGTCTAAAGTGCAACTGGCGAAAAGAGGAAAAACTTGCACTTTCACGATGCTCAGGGTCACTACTTGTCCTGCGCAAAAAACAATGCGCAAGGTCGTATTATCGGCCGCGCGCCGCTCTTATCATATGTTTCCTTCGGAAAAAGCGGGTTTGTGGCGCGCGTCCGCATCTGGTACGAGCTACCACGAAGGTAAGCGCGAGGGGGTGGCTTCCACCACTTTTTGTGATGTGTCGTGCAAGCGACGGTAACCTTGGAATTGCGAAACTCCTGGATAGGTGAGTAAGGAGCGCGTGGCTGGGAATGCGGAGTGTCCTTTCACGGCTGATTTCCCGCTTTGGCGCGCGATCATCGCGCATTGGCGCGCCGCCAAACACGCTCCTTGGCGCCTTCCCGCACGTGTGAAACAAAGAGACAGGTTTGGGAGGGTGCTTGAACGGTTTCACTTTATGTGACCGTTAAAGATCACGTTGAAAGTGCAAGTAAATCCTATGGGAATGTGTGTGTCTTGGCCTCTGTGTTGGGAGAGTCCTCGGTAGTATAGTGGTGAGTATCCGCGCCTGTCACGTGCGAGACCCGGGTTCGATTCCCGGCCGGGGAGTAACGTTTTTCTTTTGGTAAAAAGTTTTGGATTTTTCATTAAAACTCATATTTATGGCCTTCTTCAACGTTTTTATCCGCACCCGGACAGGAGAGCGAATGCAAAAGAGCGAAACACAAAAGAGCGAAAACAAAAGAGCGAAAATCCAAAATAGCGAAACACAAAAGGGCGAAATTTCAAAAGAGCGAAACACAAAAGAGCGAAAAGCAAAAGAGCGAAAAGCAAAAGAGCGAAAATACAAAAGAGCGAAAAACCAAAAGAGCGAAAAGTAAAAGAGCGAAAAGCAAAAGAGCGAAAAGCTTCGGACATGCACTTGGCTTCGGCAAACCTCTTT
>JADLIF010002203.1:0-66423 GCA_016648015.1 Steinernema khuongi | reverse complement strand
GCAGAATTAGATTTGCAACAACAATTACCAGAGCGAATTTAGATTTAAGAAGAATCCGACTCAAAAAAAGCAAAAGAAACACTTTGCTATTTTCGACTCCTGACAGTCGATAAGCCAGAACTTTGCCTACTTCCCACTGTTTTTGACGATCTTGCATGCATTCGACGCAGAATTGTCTGCTGAACAAGTCGGTAGCAAGCGCGCTCAGAAGCGCGCTCAGAAGCGATACAAACTCATCGAAGAATCAGTAGTTTTCCCAGCGCCACCAGATTCCGCAAAATTTTCGCGTCGGGACCTTTACCCTGAGATCAAAACGCGAAGTTAAACTGGCATCCGACTATAGCCACCGAGACTGGGTCTCGTCCCACCCGGTGGGGTCACCGCCTATTCCCTGACTAACATAAGAAGCGACCCCTCACCGAGCAAGAGTAGTACAACATGGCAGCCGGGGTGAAGCACCGAAGTGCATGGGATGACCGGCGAAGATCAAGGAGCCCATGTAGGGCCGACCGTCTTCTCAGAGCGGTGCGAGAAGAAGAGAGAGCGCAGAGAAGTCAGAGAAGTGTTTCAGTGTAAACTGTCACCCAGAAGGTCGCGGGTTCAATGCCCGGAGGTTGCATATCTTTTTTTTCATATTTTCTTCGAGAGGCAGAACTGTTGATCACTTTCCTTCCCTCGCCGTGACGATTATTCTTGCGATTGTAAACAAAATCGGAAGATCTATGATCTAGGCGCACACCTTTCAGTGGTCTTCCACTGTTCAAGGTTGAGCCTCCAGTCCCATTCAGAGGTTCTCCTTTAGAAGTTAGAAGTTCATAGGTCCACTTTAGACCCTTTCCGAGTCTTCAGACCCTTGATCCTACAGTACCCCCGAGCCCCGTTCATGCTCGTACAGCGGGCTCGCCTATAGTACAGTGCGCGCCTATCGGCGATCGGATCGATGACGCCGAAGATCGGTCGAAAAAGGGCCTTCCGCCCGCTCGCTCGCTCCTTCTTGCGTCCGCGCCGCCGATAAATCGAACGACGCGGCGCACGCGCCTATCGATCGACCGAAGATTCCTCCTTGTGCTCTTATGGCCCTGGGCTCCCGCGCGCCCCACTCGATCGTCTCCTTCTGTTGATCTCCAAGCTGGCGACCTCCATGGATGACCTGGGTGAGTCCGACCCTCGGGTCTTGTTTTGACTTCCGCGCGTGGGAACCTCTCCCACCTCTCACCACGATCGGTCCAATTACGCGAGACGAGACACCCACGCGTGTAGACGTCTCCCGGAGAGACGAGTCGTCTAGAAACGTGGGAGATAAAAAAATGAGGAAGGATACTTTTTTGCGAATAGAATGTTGGAGTCGCGTCGACGTCTAAGTAGGCAAATTGAGGAGCGATCTGACAAGTGGAACATACTGGAGGGAGCAGCAGAGGTCGTTTTAGAGAAGGATGCTATGCATGTGATAGGTTTCTTTGCAGATAGGTCTTACCTTTACACTGTGCACTAGTTGGCCTAGATCTTTTAATATGCGTAATTTATGTTGTTTTTTTTTGTCATGAAAGAGAGTTGTTTTCTTAAGTTGCACACTCCAACAGAGGGATACTGTATAGTGGTAATATTTCTATTTTACATAGAGATACTTTTTGGAGCCCTTTCTCATGGATTTCAAATGGCCCTTTTTCGCTTGAAAAATAGAAATTTTGATTGTTTCCAGTCTTTAAGTCCTCTAGAAAAGCAGCTATTGGCGTGGCTTGCTTAGTGTGCCAGGTGGTCAAGAGAGTTCTTGGGAAGTGCCATCCACCAGAAGTCACCCCTTCTACTGCTCTGTTCCATGTTGCTAGGCATTTGAGAGAGAAGCGCAAAGAAGGTGTTTTTTAGGAATTGACATTGATATATTCTAGTTTTTTTTAATGTTTTGTATCCACCTGTATAGCTAGAAGTTTTGTGGATTTAAGACTTCTTGCTCCTTCTGTCTTCTTATCCCCAAATCAGAAGTGTCCCATATCGATTAGTGTACCCATGACTCACAAGTGGGGTCTTGGAAAGATGACGGGAGACTGACGCGCGGTGGCATTTGCGTCCAGATTGTAGCCAAGCGTTTGCAAAGAAGGGTACATTGGCAGAAATGGACTTTACGCTATTTAGAGTCGGTGAGTTAAGTGCAGTTGACGTGTCCACAAGAGGACATTCCTTAAAACGTGGGTTTTGGAGCCAAAAACGCATCTTGCAAGTTCATTCCATTGTAGTGCTGACAATAATCGCCCTGTGACCCCCAAACCCCTTTGTTCCCTAACAGAACGGGTTCTGCTTCAAGAACAGGATCACTCTGCGCGACTCTTTTTGTGCGATCAGAGACCACTTCCTGCGTTCCACACCCAACGCCTAGAACAGCTTCTATCCACGTCATCGACCTGTGATCACTTCTTGTGATTGCTGGTCGCTTCTGGAACCTTCTCGGAGCTTCCGTCCTAATCCGATTGATCTCTGAACCTCCTCAATGCACGCTCGCATGGGACATGAGGAATCTGGGCATAGAGATTCTGAAGACTCGGCAAAGGTAAAGAACGAAAAAAATATAGAAAAAGAAATGCAACCTCCGGGCATCGAACCCGCGACCCTCCGTGAGACAGTTGGCTTACACTAGAAATCTTTCTCAACCGTAACCCAGTAACCCAGAAACAGAGACCAATAATATGCTCTCATCCAGATCTATGCTGACGCGCCCTTACCGAGTTCCAGAGCTCAGGGTGAAACATTTCTCTGACTTCTCTGCGCTCTCTCCTCCTCTCACACCGCTCTGAGAAGACGGTCGGCCCAGCATGGGCTCCTTGATCCACGGTGCTTCTTCAAGCCCTTCGGGGCACATTTACAGCATATTTTTTGGAACTCATGACCTAATTACCTACCCAGATACGGAGTAACCGATGGGTAGACAGACCTTCGTGGTCGATATTTTTTGGAAAGGCCTTTGGGGTGGCAGCCCTTAGGCCGATAATACTTCTGTGGTGACAAGGTGGTCATGCTGCATCTGATTGATCAATGGAAGAGCAGAGACAACAAGTCGGCTTGAATCCCTTTGGCACCTAGGGAAGTGAACTGCTGGAAGATCAGTCGGTCAGTGGAATTCTCGTCCTTCACCTTCTGGAAGGCTCCGCTCGGTCGGCCTAATCCGATTGCTCTCTGAGCCTCATTAGTGAATGCAACAGAGTGTGCAGCGGTCCCAAGCGGTGTTTGCTCGTCTAAGTGTCTCCTTGTTAGCGGAGAACAGATGCCAAACGTAATGAAGGCTCATTAAAGGTCCGTGAAAAGAGTAGGAATCTTAATCGCTCAGACGAACAGAGAATGCAGCAACTGACGACGTAGAAGGGCCATAGGTACTCTGCCTTCTGGTGTCAAGCAGCATAGGCCCAGCTGGGTTATCCCCATCCCCTTTGGACTTTCAAAAACGCGAATCCTTGTCTTCCAAGACTTCTTCAACTTCCTAGAGGCCTCCATCTTCCTATCCCAAACATTACACATTCCCCGAGTCCATATCGGAACTCCAACACCGTGGAAATAACACTTTTGTTTACGCGCGCTCTTCTCACGTCTATTTAAAGTCGCATTGTGTCATCGAGAGAGCGTAGGCCACGCGTGACAAATCGGGAACAAACAGATCGGAAGATTCAGGGTAGTCGGTTTCTGAGAAGCCGTCGTGAGAAGAAGCTGTGACCTTATGGAACATGGAACAGGGAAGAAGGTGGTTGGGGTCAGTGAGATAAGTAGCTGATATAAGTCCGCAAAGAATCTCTCACGAGTCGGGACCAAAGACTGGTTTCTGAGTGGATGCGGCGATATCCGGTCCTACTCCCGTCGGAGGATAGGAGCAGCATCTTCTTGATCTCAGGATCACCCTGGAAAGAGATGTAAACTTTACGGCCTTTCCCATTCCAAGAATCTGGACCCCAAACCGTCTTCCGCTTCCATCCAGATCCTCCTTCCCGGTCAGCGCAGAACCATTCGACCTAGATGGACCCCATCCGCGCGCCATTTCACGTCAATCAACCCTGAGAGAACGTCCTCCATCCGGGATCGCTTCCCCCATGGCCCCCAGCACATCATCGTCCTTATCGACATCCCGTCAAGCCTATCCCCACCGCCAATAACATGCCCGGCGCCTCTTCGAAATTTCGGCGTTGCAAGCGGGCTCTCCCTCGCCGAGGAGCAGCTGCTGGTGCTACGTGGGAGGACGCTGCTTATAAACAGCCATTCGAAAAACATCTCCCTTTGGAACGTCGCCGAGACGATTGCTCACTCCAAGGAGGTGGAGGGCGAGGGAGATGGACGCCTTTTTTGCTAGGATTGCTCTTCTGATTTGGTCCTTTTCCTTATAAGAAGTTCCTTGAATTTCGTGAAGTAACTTCTTATGCATACTGTAGCTAAGAACGCGCTCTATTTACCGGCTTCTTCAGGTCACAGACCGTTTGGAGACCGACAAGTGAACCTTAGCACAGGCGCTATGACGCAATCTGTCGGGATCGCGTTCGTTTTTTTGTAAAGTAGGCGTTGGAGGCGTCGGAAGCACTAGAGACGCGCGATGTCCTCGCGGAGGCAAACAAGCGGCGCGCTTGATCCTCTCGCTGGATCGATTGATCGCGCTCGCCCCCAGCTTTCGGGAGAAGTCGTACCAGTGGCGCGCGCGCGAAATCGCCCTAGGCCATTCGTGTTTCAGGAGTCATGCCCGCGCGCCAAGGAGATCAGTTCGTCGAGGCGGTCAAGCCAGCTCTCGGTAAGGTGGAGGATCTAGGGAGTGTTGTGCTTGAGATAGGAGATGGGAAATGTCGACTTTTGTGGCCTAGATGATCTACTAGATTCCTGACAACTTGAAGTGGTTTTGAGAGATGCCAGGGGTCGGAAGATGGCACCTAGAGGTGTAGCCTGATTCTTGAGTGTTGCCTTCATAGTGAACTCTGGCTCGTTTGGTTTCTTTGACCCTGATTTGCAATGCTAAATCCTGGAAAATACGGATTTTAATGGTCTTTTAATAACGGACTGCATTTGTATCCGTATTTCCCCGAGACCTTTAGCTTGTTTACGCGCCTTAGAGACTGAGTCACCTAAAGATACATTTCTAGAAATACTCGAAATTTCCGTATGTGAGAAGACCAAGGCTGTGAATATCATCTGATACCAGTCGAGGGCTGGATTTCACTGGCAATGAAGGGTCCCAATTGTCACCTACTTACCACATTACACTTTTCAGGCTACTAGTGCGATGAAAAGAAGGAACAAGAACCCTGAAAGGGTCTGGGATACAAATGATTCCAGCATGGAATTAAAAAAAAACAAAAAAAAATATTAAAATTTTTCAAAAACATTCAAGTCCACCATGGAATGAATTGTATCCCCGAAAAGCCTCCCCCCCCCCAAATTTTGTATAAGATAGCGCTTTTTAGAATTAATTTTTTTTTAGAATTTTTTTGTTTAATTTTTTTAGAATAGAAGAACATTTTAGAATAAAAGGGTCTGGGATACATATGATTCCACCATGAAAAAATTCTATTTTACAAGAACAAAATGAGATAAAAAGACCCCCCTAAGACGGAGACGAGATAAGATATCCCCCCATTCTATACGCGCAGTTCTCAGACAGAGACTAGACTGAGACTGGACTAGACACGATGGACAGTGCTGGACCAGACAAGACGACCGGGACTACATTCCCACTGCACTGACGTGGGCAGATGGCTCTGTAGGCTACGGAGAACAACATTAGGTCTTGTCCCCTGGCGAAAACAAGAAGTTTAGCGGATTGTATCCGCTGTGACATTTACTTCGGTCAACATGTTATTAGCTAATTGCGAAACAAAATATCAAAATTACTCAAAAACATTCAAGTCTCCTTTTTGAGGTCTTAAACCACAGAAGTAGAGCACTACAAAGTTGCCTAAAAGATCAAAACTACTTCAAAACTTTGAGTGCACAGAATACATGAAGTAGTTTTGCTTCCGTTTTAGGTACGGTAATCTAATGTAGGCTTATGGATGCTATGTAACTGGTTTTGATGCCCAGAAGGGATGTGGCCGGTCTCAGCGTCCAGTGAAGACCCTTTCTAACTTCCATCCTTGCAGAGGCACTCCTCTCGGACCTCCAGCACACCACCGAGGTGCTGAAGAGAGGACAACGAAGCGACCGCTACTCGGGTGGAATCACGACCACACGCCGCGACGATGGCGACGACCTGGAGCCTATCTACCAGGAGCAGACCACTCGCAGGTACCGTACCCCGCCCGTTACCGTAACCCCATCATTCTCAGGTCACCGAGCCACGGGTTGGACCACTTGGAGCAGATGCTGGACGAGTACTCGGAGAAGAGGAAGAGCCGCGGTGAGTGGGAAAAGTAGATCTGGGAGAGGGGGAGTAGGGAATGAGAAAGAAGGACTAAATAGGGATAAATGGCGACTGCTATGGCTCACGCGTTGACCGATTTGTGACTCTTGGGCCCAGAGGCCGAAGTCAGGACAATTAGCCAATGAGCGGAAGCAATTGAGTGTGGGATATCGGGACTGAAGGGGCCATGGCCGAGTTCTTTCTGACACAAAGAAACTGAGGGTTGCCAAACGTTCATCTTTGAGGCCACAAGTGGATGAATAAATGAAGGAGATAACCCTTAAGAAAGCTCTCCAAGGAATCTCGACCTTTTGATCAATCTTTGCAACTTCTTCACCTTCACCAAGAACCCGTTGATCCAGAAGGGACGGATCCATAGATCTAGAGTACCTCCCTCCTTAGCTGACCGCTGACCGTTGGGCAGTTGTTGCGGCGAAGATGGCCTTTTTTCAGGGCTATTCATCCACTTGATGAGTGTTCCTTTGTGCGTTTGAATTTGATGGTTGCGGGGCACGGTTAATCCTATAAACTTCCATCTCCCAAAGGTCTTAAAACCATCGCTGTTTTACGGAATTCTCGGAATGTTCCTTCTCAGCCTACTTCACCGTCGGACGGTAAACGGTCCCCGTCCGTCAGGGGCCCCGCGAACCCCTTCCCAAGCCCATAATTTCCGATTTTCCAAAATTACGACTTTGTCGCCCCGACACATCTTCTTCCCGCGCGGCTCATTTGTTCGTTTGCAGAAGCTTCCGAGCGCCCGGGAAGCGCCGCCGACCGCCGACCCTCCGTGCACTCGCTGATGCACCAACTCGACGAGAACAGGTTCCTCCTCCTCCTCCCCTTCCTGAGATCCCGCGGCCCTCTGTTTGCCCTCCCGCGCGCTCCCGCCGCATTCTTCGCCCCGCGCGCCCTCCGCTGCAGTGATTCCCAGAGAGAAGAAGCTAGGCCCTGAGGAGATGATGCACGAGCTCCAACACCGCCTGGATCATTACAGCTCGAGAAGGAGCCTTGGACCCCATCAGCAGCAGCAAGGATACGGCGCTTCCAACACGGATCTGGTGAGTGAGGTTTCCTTCATTGGATTCTGATGGGTCTTGATATCTAAAAACTCGCATTTTAAAGAAAATTGAGTGCATACGGTAGATAGCCGGACGTTAGATCCAAATTCAATCGTTAAAAGTAGATGAGAAGGTCTCCAGAAGCGAACCATCTCAAGAAGACGTTATTCCCCCACTAACCTCGACCCTTCCAGCGCCGCTCTCCTTCCCGGGACCCCTCCCAACTGGACTCGATGATCAACACCCTCAACTCGGACATGAGCAAGCACGGGATCTCGACGATCCCGAAAGGCGACTGCGCCTCCTGCAACAAGCCCATCATCGGCCAGGTGGTCATCGCACTGGGCAAGATGTGGCACCCCGAGCACTACGTGTGCTGCCAGTGCGGCGAGGAGCTTGGCCACCGCAACTTCTTCGAACGAGGCGGCAAGGCCTACTGCGAGGACGACTACCACACCATGTTCTCCCCCCGCTGCGGCTTCTGCAACGGCGCCATCAAGGACCGCTGCGTCCAGGCCCTCGGCAAGACCTTCCACCCCGAGCACTTCGTGTGCGCCGAGTGTGGCCACGAGTTCGGCGATGAGGGCTTCCACGAGAAGGTGTGTCCCAGATGACCCGGCCTACAGTACCCCTCCGTTGCAGGACGGCCGCGCCTACTGCAAGAACGACTACTTCGCACTGTTCGCGCCCAAGTGCAACGGGTGCAAGAACACGATCCGCATGAACTTCATCACGGCCCTGGGCACCCACTGGCACCCCGAGTGCTTCGTCTGCCAGGTAGGTCTACCGTAACCCGGCCTCTAGAAGGACTCGAGTGTCCTAACCCGAGTGCGGTGAGTGCGGAGTCTCTGTCTGTGTCTCCGTCTCGCGTCTGTCCGTCTCTGTCCGTCTGGGTCCAACGTCTCACTTCAGGACTGTCGCCGCTCCTTCGACGGAGGCTCCTTCTTCGAGCACAACGGAGCGCCCTTCTGCGAGCAGCACTACCACGAGAAGCGAGGGTCGCTGTGTGTGGCCTGCCGCGCGCCCATCTCCGGCCGCTGCGTGAGCGCCATGGGCCAGAAGTTCCACCCGGAGCACTTCACCTGCTCCTACTGCAACCGACAGCTCAACAAGGGCACGTTCAAGGAGGTCGACCGGCGGCCCTTCTGCCACAAGTGCTTCCAGCAGACTCACACCTAACCGCGTGTGTGTCTCACGCTCACCCTCTCACTTACGACGCAATAAATTCACTTTACGCTCAGGCGGACGACCACTTCTCGAGGATGTGTCCCCTCAACGTCACCTACTTCGAGGAGCTGGATGAAGTCTACTGATCCGAGCCGAGTCCTTTTGCATTTACACGTCTTTGAGAATACAAATGTGCCAAGAATGTCCTCTCGGAGTTTGGGATATCGATGAAGGGGAGACGGGGTTACGGTAGATGGCGACGGTGATAAGCCTTGAGTCTCTTCTTCATCTCCGCAATTTAAACATCTCTGAGAACACAAAAATACGCAAAAAATATCACAAGCGGCGTTAAGCAGTTGCTGGCGTGGTCGGCTCCTTAGAGTTCTCTGAAACGGGCGGGGTTACGGTAGGCGAGAGGCAAGGGGACACTCACGATGACTCGATGAATCCGTTCGTGTAAATGCGCACCATGAACTCGGCCTCGACGTTCGGCTCGAAGGTGGAGGGCACGATGACGTACTCCCCGGGAGGCATGCGGAAGCGGCCGGTGACCTCGCGGAGATTGATGAAGGCGGCGCTCCGGGCTACGGACTTGTGCGACTGGAAGAAGCTCGTCGTGAGCCGGTCGCCCGTGGATGCCTGCAAGAAGATGGTCAAGGCTGTGAGGGCCCAGAATCTCACCTCGTAGACGGCGAAGCCAATGGCGACGTTGTCCAGGCCCGAGGACTTGAGCTCGCGGCGGTACTTCTGCATGACGGCGAAGATGACGGTGCACAGGTCGTCATCGTCGTCGGGGTCCGAGTCCGTGAGCTTCACGCGGAACTGTGGGTTGTTGGCGAAGGTCTTCAAGTAGTTGCGGCACCCTCCGGCGGTCTCGTTGCGGATCCAGGCCGAGTCGTGCGTGTTGGTGGCCCAAGTGTTCTGCGCGGAGCGGACGCCCGTCATCTCGTAGACCTCGTCCATGACGTCCGGGCCCAGGTTGCAGATCTCCATCTTCTCGAAGTGGCGCATGAAGTCGTCGAAGCTCATCCAGAACTCGCCGTCGTGCGCGAAGGTGAGGCCCATGTCCTGCTTGACCGAGTCCGGCACCGAGCGCCACTCCCGCGAGTTGTCCGACCAGGCGCCATTCCACTCCTGCTCGTTGCCCCAGGGATTCCGGATGCGCAGGATGGACGTCTGCCCGTCCGGGCCGTCCACGATCCGCATCCCCGTGATACTGTAGGCGTGGCCCTTGACCAGTCCGTTGGGCATGCGCGCCTCCCACACGTTGGGGTCGGCTTCGATGGAGCAGCCGAACAAGGAGCCCATCTCGAAGCCGCGCATCATCATCTGCACGAGGTTCGGCGGCGGTTGCGCCAGGTCGATGAACTCGGTCAGGCCGCCGGTCATGTCTTCAAGTGCCTCGGAGGTGGTGCCGCCCTTGAGCGCCTCGTAGGAGCCGTGCAGCTTCGCGTAGGCCTTCTCGAGCAGCGCGCTCCAGAACTCGTTGTGGTCGCGGGAGTGCATGTAGAGGAGCTTGCCGTCGTCGGTGGGCAGCCGGTCGTCCACGACCACGTCCACCCAGCGGCCATACTGCCAGAACTGGAAGTGGAAGATGCCCGCGTAGTTCTCCGTGAAGCTCTGCAAAGGGACGTGACGTTGAGGAGAAGAAGCTCGCCCTACCTGGTCTGGAGGGACGACGCGGTAGAAGAGTTCGTCGCGGAGGGTGAGGTTCGCGGCGGCGGCAAGAAGCCAGCAGTCGCCGAGCTCTCCCTGGATCACGTCGAAGCGGGACTGGCCCTCTTCGATGAGCTGGGGCTCCTTCACGATCTCCTGAAAAGACGAGTCTTCTATCTGAGTCTTGTGGACGAGGACTCACTCCAGGCCGGAGCCAGGTCACGCGCTTCGGGGGCCGACGGCTGAAGTAGAGCGAGCTGTCGTTGGCGGGGAACTCGGGGTCCTCGAAGAGTCTTCTTTCCTGAACAGAGCTGTAGAAGAGGGGAAAAATGCCTCATGCTGGAATCGAACTAGCGAGCCAATGAGGCGACAGAAGACGCCTTCTTCAACCATACCTACCTGGAGACAACGGTCACGTTCTCCGTAGAAGTCAAGCGCTTCCGCCTGCCTTCTCTTGCTGGGAGGTCCAGGCCTAGGACTGGGCTCCGGAGGCACGAAGGGGTCGACCTGAAACTCCTCAGTAACGCCATAGAAGCCCAGAAGAACCCACATTACGACGGAACTTTCCACTGATGATGTTGTCCAGGATGATCTTTCCGATGTTCCCTAGGTTGTTGTCCTTGCCTCCCAGGTTGAAGATGACGTTTCCGGCGATGGCTCCGATGATGCGGCCCGTGGCCGGATCCACTCCCAGGAAGCGGTGCGCGGCCTCTCCGATGAGGTTTCCGATGACGTCGCACATGCCTCCATTGAGCCGGTTCGGGTTTATGTTTCCTGGAGCTACCGTAACCGGAGGTCACAAGGAGGTGGCAATACCTCCTCCGCCGCCGAACTTTCCTTGACCGCCTCCTCCGATGAGTCCTCCGATTCCGCCTATCAGGTTCCCGATTTTGTCCGAACGGCTTCCTCCTGAACTACCGTACCCCAAGGGCCCTAGGATTGTCGGTACCTCCTGTTAGTCCTCCAATAAGGTTCCCAATGTTGCCGATGTTGAATCCGCCGCCACCACCACCTCCTCGGTTATCATCGTATCCTCCTCCTCCTCGGCGGTCGTCGTACCCTCCTCGACGGTCATCATATCCTCCGCCACCGCCTCCACTTCCTCCTCCGCCTGTGAGGCCTCCGATGAGATTTCCGATGTTTCCGATGTTAAATCCGCCACCACCTGCAACACAAAAACCCTAATCGTCCCAGATGTACGGTTCGCAACCTCCTCGGTTGTCGTCGTATCCACGGCGGTCATCGTAACCCCCGCCGCCTCGGCCTCCTCCACCACCGCCGCCGCTCAGAAGGCCTCCGATGAGGTCCCCAGCGCCTCCTCCGATCTTGTCACGGATCAGATTCCCGGCGATGTTGCTGATAAGTCCGTTGAACTCGTCCTCTCGCACGTGCACCTATAATGGAGGCTTAAGGGAGCGATCTTATAGTATACGGTACCTGCTGGCACTCCTCTTCCACGCCGTCGCCCATGTCGGTGACGCTGATCTCCGGAGGCGAGGTCGGCTTCTGCGGATCGGGTGCTGCTGCCTGGAACGTCTGCTGCTTCTCCTTCTGGAAGGGCTCCTCAGCCGGATCGTCCTCTGTCGCTGAGCCTAAAAGGAAATCAGCATAGGAAGAACGAAAGGGGGAGCAGAGGACGCGATGTTACAAAGGGAATACTTCAAAGCACGACTGACGATTTCAAAGCACTTGTGAGTCATGCCACTTATGACTAGAGAGGACGGAGCCAGTCATCAGGGAAACAAGCCTTAACTGGAGCAAGCCATGCGTAAAGCGTCCCAAAATGGATCCAACACACGGAGAAGAATCCAAACTTGGGTCAACAATAAGAACTTAAACGCTGTTGACATGATCAGGGTTTCGCAGGCCAAAAAATCGAAATTAGAATCTCGCAAACCCTATAAAAAGAGTCCCGGAATAGAACCAATAAATGGACGGCCAGTAACAAACCTAGGAGCAATTAAACCAAAGGCAATCCTCAGAATACGATTGGTAAAAGACAAATTTCAATTTCCCCTTATGAGAAACACAAGCAAGAATAGAGCTTCCAAAGGGGTCATTCTTTCGATTGTTCGGATGATAAGCCAAACATTGGAATTGGTTTCACGCCACCCCTATAAAAAAGGAACCAGCACACGTCACAGGAAATTCCACACCCAGAAGCCGCAAGGCAAGGCAATCAGCCTAAACCGCAATCTACAAAAACGCCCTAAATGGACGACACACGTCGGGAGCGAAGGATTACAACGTCAAGGGCTCGAGAGGGTAAACAAAGTTTGTCGGCGAAAACGGCAAACAGGTTCTCCGACCCGCTGATTCACATTGATCAGCCTCGATCGCCATGCAAAGAAGCATTCGGGGCTAAGCATGCGGCGGCTTCCTCTACGACCGAAAAGGACATGTAATCAGGTTCCGAAAACATAAACAGAGTGCTTAGGGGCGGCCATCGGGACCGGTTCTTATCAGCTGGCTCCCCTCCCCCGACCTACCTTTGCAACATATGAGCGTCATCGGAGGCTGGAGCCAAGGACAAATGGGTCACCAAGAGTCTTGCAACTAATTCCGGCGCCGCGGGGGACGAAATTGCAATCAATGCGTCTTCTGGCGGGCCAAAGCGCGCCGCCTCAAAGCCCAAAAAAACAGCTGATATCTCGAACCCGCCAGGGCGGGGGACCCGAAGTTCAACGCGACTAACTAGAAGCGAGTTCGCCTCCCAAGTAGCTACAGAGAAGGCGAGAAGCTCTATCTTATCCAGGCAAGTCCATAGGGGAGATCGAGCTACTACGGTGAACTGCATCTCTCTCCATCTCCCGATCGGTCGCGCGAAACCACAAGTGCGCACGTAAACACGGCACTGGCGGCGTTGCAGGCGACCTTGGAGGAAGAGGAGGGCCCGTTGGCCCAGATGCGCCTCGTCCCAGGCTGGGGAGCGGGTCCAGGAGCCCCAGACTGACCGTTTTTCGGTCCCCGTTCGATTGGCAACCGTGTTTTCGGGATTTTGACGCGCAAACAAGAGACAAGGAGGGCGCCGACGGCGACGGATCGATCGATCGCGGTGACTTTCACTGAAGTGCAGGCGCCGCTGTTTGTGCTGAAGACGGCGAGGCGACTGTAAACCGAAACAAATTGCGGAAGAGGGAACGTGGGACGACGAGCCGGGTTTCCTCATTTGAGCGAGGGGGTGATGGATGTGTTCGGAGGCGCTATTATCTTTTTTGGGCTGGGAAACCTCCGACATGTTCGATATGTGGACGGAGAGGATTGGCGGATGGGGTGACGGAATAGGATATGAGAGGGACATGGCGCCTACATAGAAGGAAAGGGTACTGGAACAGCGTAGGTATGATCAAACCCTATTATTTCTAGGACTAGAGAGGCCGATTCGATTCCGAAACGCAGGCCTCGAACTTCGCTGGTCCTTCCTTCTTCCCTCCCGGTGTTAAAGCCATCAGCTCGGCCCTATTTATGGTGAAACAGGTCCCGTCTTGGACCAATGATCCTTTTGGATTGCGAAATTGAGAAGAAAACCGCATTCTCTATGAGTCGTTTGTTATGCAGTGACTCATATGCATTTGTAACTTCGTTTCTCTTTCTCCGTTTCTCTTGTAAACATTCCCATCGACATCGCGAAGAACTGAAGACTCAAAATATGTTCGAAAAGCTAGTCAAAGAGGCTCTTAGATCCCTGCTCCAGCTGGGTACCCAACGGGTTCCGCTATGTCTCTGAATACCCAAGGTTCCTGCTACTTTTACATCATTTCCTTCCATACCACGACATATCACGGCACAACATGGCAAGAGAACGGATCCACCGATGATGAAAATTCAAATTGACTCCTTCGAATCTGTCTCGTGGCGATGTCTTCTACAGTAATCCAATTGAAACCACCCACGAGGTGCTTGCCGTGTGCGTCCGGCGAAGGGTAGGGAGGGGTAAAGTTTGGGTGCTGGTGGCTGTTCTGGTGCATTCTGATGTGCATTCATGTACGCTCTTGCTACTTTTGGAGACTGCGTGAATGCGTAGTCCCAAACTTGTCTAGAAGACAGTATAATCCGTAAAAACGAAATATTTCATCCTGGCAGTAAACCCGGGCTCTTCGCTACTGATACGTCTTTCTCATGAAACATGAGACATTTTCAGACATGATACCAAGAAGGAAGCGCCCGCGCGGGAGCCGACCGAACTTCCCGGGCCAGAAGGTCGCCCGCTTGACTGACTACGCGCAGGTAAATATTTGTTTACATACTTCGCTTTATGTATGCCTTCTAGAAGGGACAATTCCTGATCCGATTCTGCGACATCGACAGGGGCATAGAGGACAAGGTTTGGTGTGTGGAGGATCACATACTGATACGCAGGTTAGTCTTTTTTCCTATGATCAGACGAGAGGCAAGATTGTGTCAAGATGGAACCCGAAGTGGGCGTTTTGTAAAGACAAAGAAGATCAAAAGAGCTCTTCTTGTGTCCGCCACTAAAGTGACCTGCTTTCCATGTGACTTCGCACATTTGCAAGACCTGTTCCTTTTATTTTTTCTTCATTTCATTCGATTTTTTTCAGCTGGAGTCGAGTGTACCGGATGGAGAAGGAAGCCGGCAAGCGAGTGTACCATCGCAACTGCTCCTACACCGGATGGTGGCCCCACGAACCGGCGGACTACATCCTCATCAGCACATTTGCTTGCCGGTTGATCGACGAGAAGCACGTGGAAATAGAGTACCCATCGGCCGAAACCATCGCTAAGGAGCGCGAGAAGAAGGGAGCGCCCAGAAAGGTGTTTTCCGGCTTCTTTAACGAATTAGAACAGCGAAATAGAGCGCAGGGCTTTCGTGCCAGCGCTTTCTCGAGGAGCGCTTCGCTTCTCGCTGTTCTACTTCTTGTGCTTTGTGAGCAATGAGAATGTGAACTTCCAATTGAAGGAGGTCCTAGAGATTCCCAGCTTCCGAACGTTCGAATTGGACTCTATAAAACCAGAATACTTTTAGATGTTCTCGATCGAAGACGTCGAGGCGATCATGGAGAACACTCGAGAGGCTACCGAGTACCAGGAGGTCCGCTCTTTCTTCCTTCCGGGTCTTCTAAAGAGTCCTTTTTCAGAAGATTTCCAACCTGATGGCCGCCGGCCTATCCCATTCCGAATTGGGGGACGTCGAAGACGAGTTCGAGAGACTCGCGGAGGCCGAAGCTGGAGATGTCGTGCTCCGGGAGGTGCCGACCAAAGAACCTGTTGTCCCAGAAGCCGAAAGAGGTGAGTCCGCGTCAGAGTTGTTGGGGATGTTGGGAAATGCCGACATGGCCTTCTTCGAATTCAGACCTTATGTGTTTGTTCCAGAGCGTCCCGTCCGCGATAAGGCAAAGCGCGAGAAGGTCATGGTGATCGCCGAGTGACCCGCCCAAGAAGGAGCGCCCCTCGATTCGATTAATCCGTGCTTTCCAGCAAGACGAGTGCTTTGTAAATATGTCTGTGTATCTATTGCGGGTTAATTAATGTGGACCACTTGGGTACTGTTCTGCAGGGTACGACTGTCAGGGACTCGAAACTTGACTCCTTTTTACAGGATGGCTTGCGATATTCGGTCCCACCAGAGGGTCTTAAAGAAGATTCAAGGACAAGGTCAGGCAGGTCAAAGTCACAGTTTGAATATTCAGGGGGAAGGGAAGAGGGGCAAGAGTGTGAGTAGCAGCAAGCAAAAAGATGTAGCCGTGAGACGCTCGTTAGGGTGGCGAAACGACGACTGTTAGCCAAAGTCAAAGCACAAGGGATTTTGCTTTGTCAAGAGCTAAGTCATGGTTTCTTGGATGAGGGGAAGTCACAGGACATGGGACAGAGAGACAGACTTCCGAGACCAGACTGTCAAGGGCAAGGAGCAAAAGCACGGGGAAAAAGCAAGACCTGGGGCATGTTCATGAAATCAAAAGCATTTAGCAAAAATCAAAAAGCGCTAGAAGTGAGCGGACCCGCTGATGTACCCGCCCCCGTGTGACGTTGTTGTATATTGCCCGTCTCCGTCTCACGTTGCACCCTGCATATTGCGGCGAATCAATCAGGAATTACACTATGCAGTCGCGTGTTCATTTGGGTGATTTGGGGCGATGTCGTGTGGTCGTTCCTTTTTGGCTATTCGCCGCTACGCTACTACTGCGCAATCGGAGTTTCGTGCTGGTCTCGAGAAGGAACTAGAGGCTATTCGAGTAGGTTCTTCTTTAGGCTCTACACGGCCTACTTTCATTTTTAGACTGCCGGAACCTACAAGAATGAAAGGGTTATCATCGGTCGACAAGGAATGCTCATCAAGGTGCAAGGAACCGAGAAACCCGTCCTGAACTTTTGCGCGAATAACTACCTGGGACTCAGCAGCCACCGTCAAGTCATCAAGGTTCGCTATTTAGCACTGAAGGGCGTAACTGTTTTGCCCTTTTGATAGTGTAAGCAAAAAACACAAAACATGCTCTCAGATCTCCCATCACTGACAAGAAGCACGGTGTAAAATATTCTTACAGGCTGGCCAGGAGGCTCTGACTTCGCATGGTGCCGGAGTGAGCTCCGTTCGGTTCATCTGCGGCACTCAAGACAAGCACAAGGAGCTGGAAGCGAAGATCGCGAAGTTCCATGGGAAAGAGGACGCAATCTTGTACGCGGCTTGCTTCGATGCCAATGCTGGTCTCTTCGAAGTTCTCACTGGTATGTTAGGAGGTCTTGGATCTAGGCTCTACTGTCGGCTTAGATGCGAACGATACGATCATCTCGGACGAGCTGAACCACGCTTCGATCATCGACGGAATCCGCCTTTCAAAGGCGAAACGTCTCCGCTACAAACATTTGGATCTCACCGACTTGGAGAAGCAGTTGATCGCCGCTAAGGGTAGGTTCTCAGCGACTGGAGGAAATTTTACAAGAACCTTCAGATGCTCGCCGAAGGGTCATCGCTACCGATGGAGTCTTCAGCATGGACGGCGATGTCGCCCCTTTGAAGGAGATCAAAGGACTGGCCGATAAGTACAATGCGATCGTCTTCGTCGACGAGTGTCACGCCACTGGATTCTTCGGGAAAACCGGACGCGGCACGGAGGAGGCGCTTGGAGTAGCCAGCGGAGTGGACATCATAAATTCAACGCTGGGAAAGGCCCTCGGAGGCTCCATGGGAGGCTATACCACAGGACCGAAGCCTCTGATCGATCTTCTCCGCCAGCGTTCGCGCCCCTACCTCTTCTCGAATTCACTCGCTCCAAGCATCGTCGGATCGTCTATCCAAGTCCTCGATCTGCTGACCTCCAACAACTCCTTCACGGAATCGCTCCACGCGAACATTAAGCTCTTCCGTGATGAGATGAGTGCTGCCGGATTCAATGTCCTGGGCAATCCTATGCACCCGATCTGCCCTGTTATGATCGGAGATGCCAGGTAGCGTGGTTCACTCGGTGGGAAACAGTAAATCGGAATTTAGACTCGCCTCTACGATGGCTGATCGAATGATGAGCGAAGGAATCTACGTTATCGGATTCAGCTATCCCGTGGTTCCCCATGGAAAGGCCCGCATTCGCGTTCAGGTGAGTGAATGTACTAGTATGTCGTGGCTTAAAGGATTCTTTGCAGATTTCCGCCGCTCACAGCACTGAACAGATCCAGAAATGCATCAATGCCTTCAAGAAGATCGGCAAGGAGCTCAAAATTATAAATTAGCTGTAATATATCATTGTACGATAAACTTTTTAGTATTTCGTTATTATGCACGTGGGGGACGGTTCTTGTGCATGTGTAGAACTTGTATGCCTCTTGTATGAAGGAGGATGCTCGACATTCGATTTTCCGGACCACTGCAAACAACCATGTAGGATGGTGTTGCTCAAGCACTTTCGGAAGAGAGATTCGGGATAGAGGCTGCCAAACTCGTAAAGAACTGGCGTCTTTCTTTTTCGCGGTGGTTTTGTCCCGCAACGTTTCTACAGTATCTTACTCCAGGATGTTCTTGGACCTCGAACGCATCTCGCTCCCTCGCGCGCATCTCTAAAACCGCGTTCGTCGACAGGTCGGAGCCATTTTCCATTTATTCACTGCCTTCTTCGTGCGTGAAGGTTCTTGAGGATGCAATGCTGTGTTTATGCGAGTGTTTCCATTTTGTTCCTGTTTTTGTTGCTGATTGTGTCTATGTGTTTCAGAATGCCGCTCGCAAAGGCACCGAGCGTGCGCCGGCCCCTGCCGCCGAGTCGCACTGGAAGGGCTTCAGTGCTGGGGACCGCCCAGATCCCCATCACTGGGCGAGCCTCAGAGCCTGTGCGCTCCGTGCGCAAGCCGCCGGCGCCCGTCCCGCGGCCGTGTGACCCCAGGGAGCTAAAGAAGAAGGTGAGTCCAAATCGGGCATCTTTGACTGTTGAGGAATGCATTGCAGATAGCCGAGCTGGAGAAGCACCTGTCCAGTGCGAAGGAGGAGCTGTCCAGTGCGAAGGAGAAGTTGAAGGCCGAGAACGCAGTTCTTGGGCTTCAGCTCCGAGAAGCTCGCGACAAGGTAACCCGCCATTAGTGAGTAGTACTTCATTTAATCTCATTTAGATCGCGCAGCTCGAGGAGGAGAGGACCACCCTCGAGAAGGAGAGGGCCACCCTGAAGATGGCCGTGATAGAAGAGGGTCAGAGGGTGCGGACGCTCCTCAACGACGTCGTCGACCTCAAAGGGAAGATCCGAGTGGTGGTCCGACTGAGGCCATTCCTGCAAGGCGAAGAAGGCAAGCTGTCGCACCTAGGCTTCCCCGACATGAAGTCCATCTCCTTGAACAGCGTAAGTTCCTCTTTGTAGTACATATTGTAGACTTCTCCTTTCAGGGGTCCAAGCCAACCACGTACCAATTCCAGCATGTGTTTGGCTGCGGTGCGTCGCAGGAGTACGTGTTCGACGAGCTCAAAGAGCTCATTGAGGTAACCAACGCCCTTCTAGTATGCCGTGCTTAATTGCTGTCTATAGAGCGTAGTCCACGGGTACAACGTGGCAGTCATCGCCTACGGGCAAACGGGGAGCGGCAAGACATACACGATGCGCGGAGGCGACCACGAGCACCGCGGCATCATCCCCAGGGCGGTGGACTTCATATTCACGATGAAGGACAAGCTGAAATCGGTCGACTGGAAGGTATGTCCAACTTCAGATTTCCAGAAGTAAGTCTGCGCTTTCAGTACCAGTACACGGCCTCGTTCCTGGAGGTCTACAACGACGACGTCTTCGACCTTCTGAAGAACCAGCGAACCAAGCTGAAGGTGTCAATGGGAGCCGGACACGTCGACATTCCCGAGCTGACGACCGTCACTCTCCGCTCGCCCCAAGATGTGAGTTCCTATTGTTGCTGCCTGCTTATCTATTGCCCTTCTCTAGCTCAACAACCTGATGCTCCTGGCGGACAAGAACAGATCAACCGCAGCCACGAAGGCGAACGAGTCCTCCAGCAGGAGCCACGCCGTCTTCAGCCTCCGAGTCAGTGCGACCAACGCGATGAGCGGTATGCTTCTTCATCTACCATTCTGAATACTTAAAACTACCGCTTCAGGCCAAACGCTCACGTCGACCTTATCGCTGGTCGACCTCGCCGGATCGGAACGCGCAAAGGAGTCCCAAGCCGAAGGAGACCGCTTCACTGAGATGACCCACATCAACAAGGCGCTTTCAAACCTCCAGAACGTGATCCGGTGCCAACTGCAGAAGGAATCCCACGTGCCCTACCGGAATAGCAAGTTGACCATGCTGCTGCAGGAGTGCCTGGGAAAAGGCAACTCGAAGACCCTGATGATGGTCAACCTACGACCATCGTTGGCAGCCTGCACGGAGACGAAAAGGTCCTTGGAGTTTGCATTGAACGTGAGTCGGACCGCATTCTATTCTACTCTCATATAATCCTTCTTTCAGACGAGCCGAACTGTGATTGGGGCGCCGTCGAGTGGCCGCCATTAATGTATAATAGTGATTTTTATATTTTTATGAATAAACTTTTCTATCCTAGAATTGTGCTCTTACCTGGAGGGTCGCATCTTATGTCCTTCTATCTATATTTCGGGATTATTGGCTCTAAGGCGGTGCGTCTTCGAATACGAGTTGGTGTCTTGCTGCGACATTTCATTGTGGGTTGAGTTTCTAGTGGCTTCCTGGTCTTCTTGAGAAGTCTATTGGAAACGTTTTCGTGATTTGCTCGCTTACCTTACCTTGTTCACCTTATCTATTGTTTCAGATGGAGTACGACAACAACAACAATACGGAAGAACTCGCCCTCGCGGATGAACCACTGCAGCTTTGCTTCGACGTCGACATCGACATGGGAAGAATTATGGCCCTCGAAGAAGCGGAGAAGATGTACGTCGCCAGAAACCGACAGCTCTTTGCAGAGCACAGGGACCTCGTCGTCAAGAACTACAGCGCTGGCCGAATCAAGTTCGCTGAGAACCAGAGCGACTGGCTGAAGCGCCCAGACCCTCTAATCCCTTCGGTCGCCCAATTTCCTCAAGAGGGCCTCAACAGCAGCCAAACATCTTCTCTGTCCATGACAGAAGATGAGGTTTCAAGATTGCTTCTGGAAGAGCTGCCCAAGCCCAATTCGAAGTGGGTCATCGACAAGATCGTCCGATGTCATAAGGATCGACAAACGAAGGAAGAGCTTTTCTCTATCGTTTGGGAGTGAGTGCTCTAGTGTGCGTTCTCGTTTCGTCATCCTTACTTTTAGAAGCAATTTTATATCCGGCGATATTATCCACAATAGCGTTAGAAAATCAGCCTTACTGTCGAAATGGCACGCTGTAAGCTTTAATCACTACGACGCTTTAATCAAATTTCATATTTTAGAAACGCGATAATGTGCTGCATCTTCTAGCAATCGTCCATGCATCGGCCATCACCGAGGAAGAGAGGACCACGTTTGGACTTCGGCCAGCAGAAGAAGATCGCGATGGAATCTACTTCTCTGTGTTAAAGTAGATCACCTATGTTAAAGTAGCTTATCTAATTGTGATGGGACTTTTAGGATCAACGGGCAAGTTGCGTTGGTTAGGGAGGATGAGGCAGCCTCTACGAAGATCCCGCAGTCTGACATCCTGGAGCTGCTGGTGCGAGTGTTCGTCAAAACGCTCCAGAAGAAGCGCGACCGCCGGGAGCATGGAGATTACTACTACTAATAACCTTCATTTGTCTCATTTATACTTTTTTATGTTGCTGTAATAGATTTTTGTGGGTTGAACCATCCTTTCCATCTTCTTGGCTGCGCTCAGCAGATCTATTACTTGGTAGTATTTTCCAGAGAACAGGTCCCGAATCGATATGGACTAGGTCTTCCGGCATAGGCTTTCCCTTCGTTTCTGGTAGCATGAGAGCAAGTAGACCAGCGAGGATCGACAGCACACAGAGGATCAAGATCGGCATAGGCTCGTAGCCGAAGAAAGTCTAAAAATGGTAAGTAAGATGGTGGGCTGGGCATGTGCTTACCAGGTACTTGACGTAGGGCGCAAAGAGGATTCCCAAACTCTGTGGGATGTTTATGATGGAGAAGAGCATTGTTCTGACCATGGTTGGCATCATTTCGGAGACGAGGAGCGGATGTGTCACAGAGACGATGCTGTTGGCGAACTTGCCCAGCAGGTTGAACGTGATCTTCACCCACTCGAGCTCGATCGCTAAAAGCGAGGTTTAACAATGCTGGACACTAGAGTCCTACCATCGACGTAGGGGCACACTGCGACGAAGACACCCTGTAGGATGAGCGTGGCTACGGTAAGTGTGCGTCGCCCGAAGAAGTGCATCAGAGGGAGAGCGACGACGCCTGCCGGGATCTCGACAACGCCCGAGAGAACATATCCCAGGAAGGCGTTCTTGCTCAATTCGACACTGGTGAGAGTCAATGCGAAGTAGTACATCTGGTGAACGAGGCTGAAACAGGTTGTAGTGGGACGAAGACACCTATGACCCACGTGACAAATCCGTTAATGATAAGCATGACGATGATGGTTTTGTTTTTCAGGACACGCCACAAGGACTTCCGTCGCTTCATCTTCGAGCTTGACAGAGCCTCCCGGGTCGTCTGGCATTCCCAAAGGTCGATCTTCTTCCCGTTGAAGCGTTCCGCCTTCTGCACGTACTTCTTGATGCCCTCCAGCCTGTGGTGGGCAATGAGCCAGTGCGGCGATTCGGGAATGATCCAGTAGAGGCCTATAGTGAGGATCCCGGGAGCTACGGCGACACAGTAGAATAGCTGCCACTGGTAGACGAACTCGGCGACGACACCAACGTAGAGGTAACCCAGCACCCAGGCCACCGTGTAGATTAGTCCCATCCAGTTGCGACCTTCGCTGGTAATCACCTCGCATGAGAGGATGGACACGATCGTCAAGTAGCTCTGAAGGTTCCGTTGATCGGGAATGGATGTCGATACTTACGTCTGAAGTCGCGCCAACTATGAACCGGCACGCCAGGAAGAGGTAGTAGGTGGGCATGAATGGCGCAGCGAAGTTGAAGATCACGCTCAAGTAGATGCACCAAAGAAATACGGGACGACGACCGATGCGGTCCGAAATGTACGCCATGAAGGGGACGGAAACCAAAGCCCCTGAAACGGTTCAAGAATCAAAGCCGAAACCCATCACTACGAACGACTAACCCACAGTGAAGATCGACAGTCCGGCTTCCTTCCAAATGGCGCTGCTGCATTCGTAGCCGTAATCCACCAGCATGCTTTCCTGGGACGCATTGCCCCTCTTCACAACCAGTTTCGTTCCGGTCCCTTCATGTCCACACTGGACATATCTCGAGGGGTCATCCTTGTGGTAAAGGTAACATTGATCTCCGCCACCATCCGCTGTCAGGTTATATTCTCCCTGAAACTCGTGTTGAAGTGAAATTTAAGACGCCCATACAGTAAGGTTGGAGATGTCGCAGGTCATGTGTGGGGTCTTCTGGATGAAGGGCATGACGAACATCGAGCCGGCGTAGAGGATGTTCAGCATCTGCAGAAGGACATAGCCGATAAGTTGGAACCGCCCACAGCCACCGAACGCGATGAGGATCTTGTCGGCGTCAAGACGGTGGTATGGATCCTTTTCGGCTGCTGGATCCGACGCGCTAGTGTAGGCAGAATGTTCATTGGTATTGCTATCCGACTGCATTCCGGAAGTGACATTCGAAGACTGGCATGATCCAAACGTAGACTTGCGATCTTTGCAGACACATGAGACGAGACATACCGTATCTCTTGAGGGTTGTTTCTTTGTGGTCTTGAGCCCTGGGGGATGAGACTCTCAAGTTCCACGACCGAGCGGGTCACTCTTCCGGCTTCTTCTCACATGTTTCTTCCTGCTTCTTGTGCTGCGTGGCATAATTTGCAGCTTCTCTGGTTTATTGTCAGTCCTTCTCTGAGCGAAGCAAACAGGATTGAACACTTGATATTCAGTACTCTTCGCATGTTCGACCGACAACTGGTCGAACATTTGCTGTCGCATGAGACAGACGCGCGCCTCTGCTTCCGTCGCGTTCCAGCCTCCGAAATCTCGGAGCTTCTCCTACTTTTGAAGCATCCGATTCTGCCAGCATCAGCACTGAAGATCCTATCGTTTCAGATTTGCCATGGATGACCAGTACGTCCCGATTGACATTCACAGCAACAAGCTTCTCGGTGAGTCCTCCTCCAGTTTTCCTTCAATCTCCCTCTTTTTACATAGATTGGCTCGTCAGCCGACGCCACTGTAAGGACGACTGGCAGCGCCAGGTGATCCACATCCGGGAGCTGATCAACCACGCAATCCAGGACATGCCGGAGCATCCGAAGATAGTCGAGTTGCTCCAAGGATCATGTTCGTTCCATCCTTATCAACTTCCATGTGGAATATGGATCTTTCAGATATTAACTACTTCCACTGTCAGCAGATTGTGGAGATCCTGAAAGAGACGGAGAAGGATTCGAAGAACTTCTTTGGATACTACTCTTCTCAGCGTATGAAGGACTGGCAGACCGTCCTGAGTTCCTACGAGAAGGACAATATTTCCCTCGCTGAAGCTGCCCATATTCTGCAGAAGCTGGTGCAGTACGAGATCCCTTCTCTCAAGAAGAAGATCAACAAAAGCGACCAGGCAATCAACGACGCGATGCGTAAAGAGACCGAGTATAACAAGGCCGCGCAGTTCGCCAAGAAGACCTATGAAGCAGAGCTGCAGAAGATGCACATTTCCGGAGCGAACCCTCGGGCTGAACTCATGGCCCTAGCCGCCGATCTCCCCGTCTTCTTTGAAGTCGTGCAGAAGCGAATCTCCACGCTGGTCCCCGCGATCGCTTACTACAGGAACTTCCGAAGCTACGTGATGGAAGGCACCGAAGCGAAGGACGAGAAACTGCTTCCGCTCGTGGAGTTCGCCGCACTCCACAATCCAGATGCTACCGTATTCGAATGGCGCCAAGGGAAGGCTCCCAATGGAATTGAACGTCCCGTCTTGAAGTCTGATAGCGACGAAGTTGTAGAGGAAGACGGGGACATCGACTTTGGAGATGACGCTGATGTCGAGATCGACTTCGGCACTGACGACATCGACTTTGGCGATGAGGTGCAGATCGAAATCGTTGGAGATGAGAGCGGTTAGTTTCCGGGTCTTTCTTCCTTATGCGCGATCTACTTATAGGTGTAATCAACGACGATATTGCCCGCGGAGACGACGCTCTGTGTGTGTTTGAATTCCACGAAACTTTGGCCCAACTCAAAAGCGAGCTGAACGAGCTAGAAGCCTTCTTGACGCAGCGAGAGCTTGAGGAGAACGCTGATATGGGCGTGTACGCACAGCTCGCCAGCGTCTCGCAACGTCCTCCAGAAGTGGAAAGCGTCTCAGTAGACTCCATCAACGAGTGGAAGAAGACCTCTCTACAGGTCTCCAGTCTCCTGAGCGATACTCAGAAGAACCATCTTATCATGATCCGTGCTTCTGCACAGTAAGTGCATTTAAAGGTCATCAGCATCTTTTTTTCTATTTAGGTACGTTGAGAAGATGGTCGAAGAGCTGAGGGAGAAGCATTCCCAGGAAGGCAGAAACAAGCAGCTGGAGAAGTTGATGGTCGCTAAGCAACAGTCGGAGCGAGAGGCTCTGGCGAAGACGCAGGCAGAGCTGAAGGTGATCATCGCCTCAACGAAGGTGCTGAAGAAGCAGATCGAACAGGCGGTCTCCAAGAAGTACAATAATAGACCTACACATATCATGGGCGAGATCGTGCAAGCCTTGGCCTAAGGTAAAGTTTCCGTTTGATCCGGCCATTTGGGGTTATTCCTATTTATACTATGTAAGTTATTTGATGAAATAGATTTTATTAGCAAATTGTTGAGATCTGACAGAATCCGACGTGGGCGATGCTGAATGGAGTTGAGTTTAGTATGTACAACAAAGTTACTATACCTATGGGACATACAGAACAACCGTATAGAAGCCATTAAAGCATAGAGGAAGAGGATACAACCGTCTGATAGGAGATGTGAGGCAAGACCCACACTTTTACAAGTATGTACAGCTTTCATTATATACAGACATAGCATACAAATAGACCTATTCGGCTTTGAGAGACCCTTTGCGCGAGCATCCTATTGCGCTCAATCTGAAACAAGATTCTATTCATAGCCTACGCGTGCAGGGGGGAAACGTGCCTTTTGAAAAACTCCTTCCTAACTGGTGCTGTAAACTTGTTTACCAAGCATAACAGCGTTGCTCCGGCGAACAACACATTGTAACTCCAGACGAGGCGGAAACTGGACAACCAGCTCAGGCTACCGTATGCTCCCAAGAGATCGAATGTGGTGAGGCCTAGGAAACAACCATACGTAAACAATCAGAATTGGGTGCATTCTTACCCAATATCCTGGCGAACACAGGCAACGCGGAGCTCAAGATCAGAACTGTCGCGCAGTTCCCAATGACTGAGGTCATCGAAGTCTTCCCTCTGGACGGTTTCAGGCGCATGAACAGTGGAAGTGTGTAGAATCCAACTAGCGAAGCAGCCATGATGTACCTGGGAATGTCACTAGTCATACTTCTCGCGCCAAAGTATAACTTACAGAATGATAATCACTTCTATGACTGCGCCAAAGATCCCGAAGGTGTGCCGTGAGTGGACCTCCATTTGCTCCACATAAGCCGGCAATGCCCGATAACCAAAAACCAGTTTGAGGGTGTTGATACCGACCATGAGAACGGACAGGCCCTGGAAGTAGATATGTTTTTAAGAAAAGCCTGATTTCAACTAACCGTAAGCACTAGAAGGACCAGCATAATCACCGGATACTTGATGGATTCCAGGACTCGTTGATATCCTCGTAACGCGTTTTCAGGGAAGAACATGGTCGTGGTCTTGTAGAAGCCTCCTCTTGGCGGTGGAGCCGGGCTTCGCATCGCCCTCATTCCTTCGACAACTCCCAGCTGCCGATACGCGGCGGACATCTTCTCGAGCTTCGCGGCGAGAAGAACACCTTCGTCGGGTGGATTCGAAGCCGCTGGCGGTCGGACAACGTTTTCGGAAACAACCGAAAAGATTCGAGCGAATCCCACGGGCGCCGTTATGAGGAGTCCAATTGTGCCGAACAGGGACAAGCATGAGTAGATCAGAGGGATGTTCACAGTTGTGATGTTTGAGAAGAGGGAGAGCGGAGAGTAGTCGGCCGCGGTTGGCATGAGCAGAGAGTAAATGATGTCCACGAAGAAGATCAGCAGGACGGCCAGGAGAATGCACACGATGGCGGTCTCGTATACCCGAGACATGACGCCCTTCATCGGGATTCTTCTAGCATTGGTGGAGTCCGACGAGAACCAGCTGAGCCCTTGAGATTCGATGAAGAAGTAGGAGAAGGGCAGAAAGACGAATAGCGCGAGGTTTGAGAGGACGAATACATAGTTCCACATTGAGTGGATCAAGGACCAGTTCAGCCACTGAAGATACCAATTTGTTGGGTACGCTTGGAGCACTTCCGACCCAAGAATTGAAAAGGGAAGCAACGTCACGGCTCCTATAGCCACTGCCAAGGCGAATGTGCACATCCATAAGCTGAATTGCTACTGTAAGGGGAATATAACCTCTCTGAAACTCACGATATTCGATACACGAAGTAGTCTTCATCGCCCGAGTAGAGTTCATCATTGTCGGACCGGGTCTTCCAATACCGTATAAAGGCATAGCTGGTTAAGTACAGAGCTATAAACACCAAGAAGCATATCTAAAAAGTAACTTGTACCATACACATCCACAAACAGGAAACCTACGATGTGTTGACGAACGAACGCGTGAAATTCAGCCTCGGCCTTCCGAAACTCCTCATCGGCGTCGAATTCCATTGCTACTGAGGCACACTCATGAAAGTGCGGCTTCACTGGGGTGTAAACACTGTAAATGTCAAACTACAAATGATACATAGGTGAGCAAATAAGAGAACTAGCATCGCATCGCGCTGGCACTCACGAAAGACACGTCACACGTGTTCCAAAAGGACCACCACTGATAGAGCATTAAGGAGCACAGAAAGGCATGAAACGTCGCCTAGCGAGAGTGCGATCAAAGTTTACCCGATCATTGTCTTGCTTTCGAATCATATGCGAGAAACAGAGACAGAAAGCAGGCTTGGAACCGGTTGTGAGCACTGCCCCGACATCGTGTTTGCGAGCACCTTTTTCGTAATGGCGATTAGCATTACAGCCTAAGCACGAAAAAACAATATTCCACCAGGAAGCGGAAGACGGTGCGAAATGAGTCCAGGGTCCGTACAAATAAACGATAAGGGCCGGTTTTTGACAATCCGAGGCTCATTGATTCCGGGTGTTTGCCTCCAGTCGGCCTCATTTCCGATCGGTGGCAGCTGATTCAAGCGGCGAGAAGCGGGAACAGCTGTTCCGGAAATGCGACGTCAAGGACAAAAACATCAAGGGGCCAGAGGGGAATGAAAAACGGCCTGCAGATGCAAACGAGGCAACCGTGTTTTCTTCACGAGATGGGAGCGTTGGTGGGAGATTTGGGACTGGTTGGTAAGTTGATTAAGAAACAGGATTTTTGGACAATTTTTTGATTATTTTAGTGAATTTTTATGCTAAAGGCCAGGAAAGGCAGATCTTCTTCGGCTCGGCGATGAACTGCTCGTCTTCGCCTCTTTCCTTTCCGAACCAAGGAAGCACGAAAATACCTTACGCACCTCTGCCCTAGTTTACAAATAAGGGGTTGGTCAAGGTCGATTGCAGAGGAGGACGAGAAGTTAGGAGAAGATTGACCGATAGGGATTGGTGGATCTGAGATCACTGAAATGAGCGTCGAGACACCCTTCATTGGAGTTTTTCTAGCAGAAGTTGGGTCCGATGGAAACCAACCCACTGCTGATCCTTCAGATTCGACGAGGAAGTGGAGGAAGGGTAGCAAGACGATGGAGGCGAGCTTGAAAGGACGAAGATATTCGAGGTTCCAAGTCTTCATAGGGAAAAGCTTTAGGGAGTGTTAGGACGGGACGCTCTTGCTTGGACTCGCATAGTTTCGTAATCGTGGCATTATACACGACGATGACATTATTAAATAGAACACGCACGACGAGTCACTTCTCTGGAGGAAGCACACCTCACACTGTTTGTCACATTCCAGGCACCGTAAGCCGTTCATAACGAATGATAGGTCGAATTATCGTCGCCACATCACTATTTACTCGCGTTTTACGGCCAGCCACATGACTCAAACGCACGCAAACTGTCCTCTTGTCCAGCTGTAGCGAACACAGCGATGGCGAACGGAGAGGAAAGCCGCGGAATCCATTGCCTGACCACACAGGGCGCGGCTACTGTAGAGGGACAACGTGGACTGGCGATAACTATGCAGGTCAAGAAGGGACGTCCTTCTTGACTTTGGGCGGTGGAACGGAAGGGGGCCACTTGTCACCGACCCAGCGACAGTAGCGCTGACGTGGCTTTGGTGTAAAAACGAGACGCTGACGCTTGGTGATCAGCATCTTATGTCTCGTCTATGTCTCTCTTACGCTGTCTTCTAATTGTTTTTCTCGAAAGCACGCGACTCCGTCACTCAATCTCCGTTTGTTTTCCAGGTGATCGAATCAGGATGACCGCTCACCAAGGCCTGCTGAAGCAGGTGCTAAACTTGGCTGCTTGTGTGTCCGGAATCATCCTGTGCTACTCCTCGTCCAGCTATTTCCAAGAGAAGATGTAAGTATCCTGAAGGTGTTGCTTCAATTCCAAGAAATTTTCAGAACTCAAGGAAAATATGCTCCGGGAGATAAGTTTACGTTCACCCAAACCCTTGTCTTCGTGCAGTGCCTCGTCAATACCGTAGTTGCCTTCATTGGAAGGAGCGTTGATTCCAAAGCCCTCGACACCGTGCCGACTTCCATGTACGCTTTCAGCGCCGGTAGCTACTTGCTAGCTATGATCTTCAGTAACCAAGCGCTGCGATACATTTCATATCCCACCCAGGTATGCACTATAAGTTCCGTGATCCCTTTAAGTCTCAAACTTCAGGTACTTGGAAAATCGTGCAAGCCAATCCCCATCATGCTCTTCGGCGTCCTGTTTGCGCATAAAAGCTATTCTGTGCGCAAGTACATGACCGTCTTGGCCATCGTTGCCGGAGTGGCCGTTTTCCTGTACAAGGACGAAAAGGCCGTGTCACATGGGCATGTGTTTGAAATTGGCTACGGAGAACTGCTTCTGGTTGGTCCTTTAGATTCCTTACTTTAATAACTTGATTCCTTTCAGCTGGCTTCGCTTGCCATGGATGGAACCACTGGAGCCATTCAGGACCGTATTCGCCGTAATCACCAAACTAACAAGTGGTCCATGATGCTCAACATGAACATGTTCTCCCTGCTGTTCGCCGTTTTTCCCGTCTCGCAGGAGTACAACGCCTTCTTGAACTTCGTCAGCAGATATCCCAACGTGCCACTTCAGATTTTGATTCTCTCCTTCTGCGCATGCATCGGACAGGTTAGGAAGTTCTTCGCTATGACAGGCTTTTAAATCCTTCTTTTAGTGCTTCATTTTCAAAACGGTCACCGACTTCGGGCCTCTCACCTGCTCCATCATCACGACTACTCGAAAGCTCATAACCATCATCGCTTCGGTTATCCTCTTCAACCACCCAATGTCTCAACGCCAGATCATGGGAACAGCAATCGTGTTCCTTGCCCTACTTGTGGACGCCATTGAAGGAAAGAAGTCCCATTCAGCCAAAGTGGCCGCTGAAAAGGAAAAACTAATGAAGACCACGACGGAGAAAGAAGATGAAAAGGAGTCCGAACTGGTCAGCGAAGCAGTGAAGCCCAGCCCAGCTGCCAGTAGAAGACTGAGGGCACGAAGGGCCGACTAATATCAATATTTATTAACGTATTTAAAAAGCCTCGTGTTTAGTCATCGTAGCTTTAAATTATTTAATATCTTGTATGGGAGTGCAGTGCGTGAAACTGTGATATCGATTCTACGTCTGGACAGGAAGTATCCGTTGTTAAATAAATTATGTCCTTGTTGCTAAGCATGATTTTTAGAACTCTAAAGGTAAGGCACAGTTCCAAAGGCCAGGCAGGACCTCGCTACTTCAAAGGCCGGTAACAGGAACTGCTCAACAGCAGATCTATTCAAACATCCAGTACAACGGGGAGTTGTGATGACGACGAACCTCGTTCTGCGCGAAGAGACGAACTTCTGCACGATAGACTGGTGTTGGTCTGGATTTGGGATGGGATCTGATTTTTACGAGAGTACAAAGGAAAACCAAATTCCTAAAAAAGCGAGAAGCGCTCCGCTCTCCTTCCGTTCCAAAAACTCTGAGAAGCTCAGTTTTTGAGTCAGTTTTTGAGACTTTTCTCGAAGCAGACAGCCTTGAAAACGAGACAGCTTCTGCAGACTAGACCAGAGACTGCGACAGAGATCGACAGGCGGCTGTGATCGCACGGGCAGGGGCGATTTTCGTTCATTGTGAGCATTTGGTCTCGAAGCGACAGACCTGCGTATCTTCTCGTCCTAAAATTACAATATGGTACGCTCTCGCGGGTCGTGGGCTTCGCCTATTTTGCGTCGAATTTTCGGTCGCGTAGTTGCTTGGGGTGGGTATATCCACGATTTGGTGAAAATTTTGATTTTTCCGAGCTGATCCACGACGCCTATCTTCATGTTTTGCTGGTCGAGACCTTCTTGTTGCTCCGCTTCGTTCCGTTCAGATGCAGGCGACTAGGTCGGACGCGCATTGATTTCCCGTGAAATCCGGACGCTTTCCTGTTCTTGTCTTCAAATTGGTTCTTTTCAGTCTATTTGCTTCTAAAATGGGTCACGAAAACATCTGGTGCTCTCGCCCCCGCAAGTTCGGTCCTGGATCTCGTTCCTGGTAAGCATTCTCCCAACATATCCTGATACAAAACAATTTTTTAGCCGTGTCTGCTCCAACCACCATGGTCTTATCCGCAAGTACGGCCTCGACATGTGCCGTCGCTGCTTCCGCGAATACTCCAAGGACATCGGATTCAAGAAGGTAAGCCATTCTAATCAGTGTCCATTGTTCTAATGCGTTTGTTTTCAGCTCAACTGAGGTCTCTCAATGTACTGTTTTTATTAAACGTTGTTGTTGTTGATATAAAGATTCATAAAGATCTTTCTTAATTACCTACTTGTTCGCTCGGTCAAGTCGCAATTCCTTGGCAGTGGGGGTGGTGATAGGTCATGCGTTGGTGGTTCTTACAGACGGCCCGTCGATGGATGTTGTGCAGTTCGATGAGGCGCTGCTCTCTGGAAAGCCTAAACAACTTGTCTTCCTCACAGGGCTTGATTTGGTGAACAACAACGGACATCATGAGGCGTTCAAGCTGTTCTCGAACTTCTCCGACGAGCGATTCCCGGTGCATTTCAAAATATTGAATGGAGACGTGGATCTGTCTCCCCCACAGAAGGACATCTTCGCGATAAAGGGGCCGAAGGGGATCCTGAAAAGCACATGGGTGCAGAAGTACACGGAGCGGAAGCCGGCGGTCATCGTGGTGTTCATCGACTTGAACTGGAACCATCCGTCTTGGACGGAGAAGAAGACGGAGTGCGAGTCGAAGATCTACTCTCTTCGGTGAGCATGGGTTTGCAAAATAAGAATGAAAAAACGTTCGGGAAGACGTACTCCTTTCTATCTGGCGGCACTGCTTGGCCCGTCTATAGACGAGACGTTCCAGAGGCGAGTTTGGAGGCGAGATATCTTTCCGCCTAGATCTAGTCTCCGATGTGGCATCGGATCGTTAAATTGTATCGGACTTGAATCAAACAATCGGGCTCCAGGCCGAGTCTTTCGTTCTGCAGCGAATCCAAGAAGTCTGCGAAAACTCGCTCCTTTCGATTCGAAGAATCTGAGCGGTCGTTTGAGACAAGACAACTCTTTGCAGATGAGACAAGACGAGACGAGACTGATTCTGTCTCGCTCTGGCTAAATCGAATCTAAGACTTTTGTTTAACGTGATTTTATTAAATTAATTATAAATCTGAAAAAATGATTCTGTTAAGACTTTCTTATGATGCGACAATAAAATTGGATTTAAATCTTGCTTATATCTTGCTTTCAACGTCCTTTTCAGGCAGAGCATCGGCGAACAGAGCGCGACGCGACTGGCTCTCGTGCTTCTACAGTCGAAACCTTCTTCTGACGACCCGTTGTCCACGGAGAGAAGCGCGGAACTCTGCGCGCAATGCCGGATCACCCAGAAGCAGCTCTTTACGCTGTCCCTCTCCAACCAGGAACATGCCAAGAGCAGCGCGGTCCGCCTCGTCCAAGCCTTCCACGAAATGTGCCAGCAGTTCTACCAGCAAACTATCCGTGCCGTCAGGGCTCGAGCGATTCCGAACAACTACCCGAACCTGCTGATCCGACAGCAGTTCAAGCTGGCGTTTCTCTCGGAACTTCGTATGGACACGCACACTGCCTTAAGGTTAGTTTTTCTGAAGAACGGTGCAAGGAAAACGAAGTATTCACTATTTCAGGCACTACCGGCAAGCGTATAATCAGATTACGTCCTACGAGATCACCGACAGCGACGCCTACGAGATTCGCTCCGTAGCAGGGCTACTTAATTTCAAGGTCCGCTGGTTCATGTAGCTCTCCTGTTCTTACAGTACCCCCTCTTCAGATCTGTCAACTCTCCTTCGCCCACTCCACCGCCCTTGAAGCGCTCGCACAGTACCGGAAGTTCATCACGACCTTCTACACGAAGTCGGAGTGCCAGTACCCCACGGAAACCTTGGCATCGATTGAATTTTCGCTCTGGAAGGCTAAACAAAGTGTGTGGTTTGCCGAGCTCTTCGAGAGCGCTATTGGCCGCGGACTCGTCGGAATCTCCACGCAACATCCAGGACTCCACTTCCACGAAGCGGCGAACTTCTACATCGACGCTAACCAGCAGATCACGCTCATGAAGGCGAACCCGGAAGCGAATACAGTGTATCCTCACGCGGACCCTCTCATCATCCCAGGTTTCTTACAATTTAAAAACTCATTCTAACGATCGATCTCAGCGAACCCTCTAAAGAAGGTGACCCTGTATTACGGTCAGCGACCATGGCGCGTTCCTTTCGAGAATGGAAATCTGGCCGACGCAGATACGGAAAGGAACGCTCGGGTGGCCCTTGAAGTAAGTCTTCCTCACTTGGATCTCGTCCTTACAGGCTGTATCCTAGATCAAGTGCGCCCCGGACTACCCTCGGGTCATGAATCTTCTGAATCTGGCGCTTACAAATTACAAGACCTACCGCTGTGCGAGGTTCCAAAGACAGGTGATGATTCAGATGGCCGACGAGTATCTTCTTCTCCGGGAATCGGCCAATGCTGTAAACGTAAGTCATAAGCCAGATCCAGGCCAGTATATAGCGTGTGTTTCAGATGCTGAATCGGATCGTCCTGGATTACCGCCGCTGCAACCACCTGGACCTTCTTCACCCCGTGCTGCTTCGCGTGCTCTCGACGGCGTACTGTACATACAACTTGACTGACTATATGACCGCCTTGATCCAACTCATGAACCCAAAACTCTACGAAAACGAGGCTCTGTTGCCGGAAAACGTCCCTGCGGAGACTTACGCCTTGTTCTTCGCTCAGCACTTCCTCGAGATATGCGAAGGCCGGGATACTCCACAGCCCGTTCTCTCGCTTACCATGATCTTAACGGAACAAGAGGTTCCTTTCCTCCTTCTACGTTTGTAATCCTCTGCTTTAAGTCCTCAGATTCTGCGGCTGAATGGAAACGCCGCCTCGAAGAACCGGTGTTCTTCCTGATCCCGATGAACGAGCTAGGTGCCTTCGTGGAAGTGAGCGCATGCTTCTTGACGTGCAATAGGCCCGTGGCCGCCGAATCTCCTTTGATCATACAGGTGAGGACTCAAAGAAGAGTGTGAAGGGACACAGGAATGACGTTTAGGTGAGCTTCTTGAGCAAAAGCACGTCCCCAGTGCGCTTCGGTCGACTTCACCTGACTGTGGGCAAATTCGGACAAGCGAAGGAGAAGAAGGAATCCGAGTCCGAAGAGCCTCCTTTGTGGGAATTCGAGGTGAAGGATGTAACCTTGGCTCCGAAGACAGTGACTTCCCGGTGCTTCACGTTTGCGCCTCGACTCTCGGAGATTGGGCTTGAGTTAACTGTAAGTCTACTTGATCCTTATTGTATGGCTTCTACCGAGAGTTTCAGATTAAATCCATTAGTCTTGAACTTGGAAACATGACGATGTGCGGGAAACTCGAGTGGGAAGCACCGTTCAACAGGAGATTCCTGGACTTCCGTCCCATTGGAATGGATGTCATCACGTAAGGTTAAATTTTCTGGCTTCAACCATAGGATTGCATTCCAGAATTATGCCACCGACTTCACAAGTCTCGGTCACGCTGATGAATAAGGAACCGAAGTCGCTTCTGGGGGAGATTTCTGACTTGGACCTTGAGTTGTGCAACGGCGAAGGATCGGCAATTGAGAATATAAGGTAAGTTTTATAGCAATCTGAAGGAGTCTTAGTCCGAGGCTTTTGCCCACAACCTACAATCGTCTTCTTAACCACTAATTGAAAAAATCGTCACTTCTGGGCATACGAGTGGGTTACGGTAGCGGGGGCAGGAAACAATGATTGATATTCTCTGCTCGAGTATGTTTTCTACATACGGAATGCAGGAGGAAAACAGGTGCTAAATTACGTTTCTTGGATTCTGCGTCAAGACAGCTGAAAACTCTATTTTGTAACAGCAAGATTTGCATATGGTTCTTAATCGGATATCCTACGTGGCGGAAATGACTCACTGTTTTCTGTATAATGGTAAACACAATATCTACGGTATAGCGAAAATTGGGGATGTGACAAACAACTCTTAAGAAGTTAGTCACACTGTTGCCGTTCTTATGACGCGCAGGGACTGTGTAGCTTGGAAGTTAGAGAAAGTGGTAGGATTTCTGCATCGCCCGACCAAGTCGCCTTCTTGCCCACTTTTCCCATTTTAAAGGGAATAGATGCCTTATTTAGAGGAAGAAAGACCCTATTGGAAATCCCTTGGAGGAATTTTCTCTAAAGTTTTTTTCCTTGACATCTTTAAAACGGCTATTTATATTTGCCTTTGTTACTAACAATATAAACACAATAACAAATTAAGCGCATTTTGGAAGCCATAGAACGGTTCTTTATCTCCATTAGGAAGATCGGAAACACTGGGGGCTAAATTTGGCTTTGTCCAAAGAGCGACTCTTGTGATGACTGTGGGCTAACACCTCTGAGCGGATCATCTCCTGATCTACCAGGATGCTATCTCACTGTCCTCCAACGGCCACTACTGGTGACGTAGTTCAATCCTGGTCCAAATTAGAACACAAGAATGATCACACCCAATCAATTCTTTCTAATCCCTCAGAAGGTGCTCTGCTGTAGTTATCGAAGGGCTATCCATCTAATTGAGCGCCTCTACCAACCTTACAGAGTGGCGCGACCTTCAAAAAGACATCTGGCCGAACTGCTTAACCACTTTAGCCAAATCTGGGTCATTTAATGATGTTTGGGTCCCTTTAACAGCCTTAACGTGCACTAGCATGGTATTTTCGAAAGCATTGACGTAGGTCGCACATGATAGGAGCGCGCGCTAATTAGATCCAATTTGTAGCGTAATCTTTGGCATGGGAATGTGTTGCTGATCGGTCCTTCCAATCGGAGTCCCGTTTCCCAGTCACCTACGTAAACTGGTCGCAATGATCGTGATTCAAAATAGATCCGGCTTACGTAATGCCGGAGGAATTGCCGGGTGCTAATTGGCACTCGTTCCTCCTCAGGTAGCAATTGATATCGCAACACTCAATTTGCTGCATCCCAGGGGAATTTCCCCGTGCTTCTGAGCAAAATGTCGGCGATGGCGTCATGATGAGATAAATTTGTCAAACCACAGGTGCCACGCAGGTGACATCCTAATTCCCAAGCGACCTCTGGAGAGGATCGATCTTTAATGCCCTATCCAAGGGCGCATTATCCGCAAAAGTATGGTAGCGTTCATCCAAGTTCATCCAGTATGGTAGCGTTCATCCCAAGTAGTGTTCATGCACTTTTGAAGACGAAAATTGCGAAACAAAGAAGCAAGGAGTTGACTTTTGCTGTTCAGAATCGAGTGCCTTGGGAGCACGGATGGCCGAGAGCGGACCGCCACACAGAACATCCGGTTTCTGAGCTCGGAACACAAGCTGAATCCTACGTTTACCCAGGAGTTAGAGCGGGTCGAGCCTGGCCAGAAGGTAAAAGGTGACATGAGGGCATCCCTGAGCGGCTACTTTAGGCGAGGATTCTCGTCCGTTACTGTTGTCATACTACAGGGGACATTCAAATCAGCGCAGAGGTACGAAACTGACCATTTGGAAGTATCTTCTTCATATCTTTCCAGGTTCGCTACAAGATTGGTGGAGTTGAGAAGATCAAGGTGGCCGTGTTCGACGTGACATCGAAGCAGCCTTTCATGGTTCGGCCTTCGGTCCTATCCGTCAATGTGAGTGATTCGTGTTAGAAGTATGTAATGAGCTACTTGTTTAGGGAGAACCGACCAACTGGATCGTCAATGGAGATGAAAGTATCTTACGGGCAGAGGTAGAAGCTACAGCGGCCCTATCTGTTCAGTCGATTAAGTGGACTTTGGTAAGTCGTGGGATACTGTAGGGAGGCCTCTTTGTAGCCGTTAACTGACTGGGGTACTGTATCTTTGATCTTGCATGACGTTTCTTAACTTCACTGACCCTAAACGAACCTAAAATGTGCATAATCGAATCCACTTTTGATTAAACGTTTCATGGCAGGGCACTTGGCGATATTCCTGTTTTGGCGGTTCGCCATACAGGGGTGTTTTTACCAGCAAATCTCTACCAGTGTTTCCGCCAACTCTAAAGGAGCCTGTTTGTGACTAAATATGTGACATCATTCAGAGTGTCTAACAGATACCGTAATCGGTCTTCTTATCATCTTCCTTATTCGATCCTGTGCAGATTTTCCACCTTCAAGTACCTTGCATGCTTTCAGAACAAGGAATTGCTACCGCAGTGCGAAGCAAGCGAGGAGTTCGGGGAAGAAGATGGACACCTGGACGCTGGAGAGGTTCTGTCGCCGTGTGTCATCGTGAAACCGAATTCTTCGCTCTCCTCCGCTAACTGTGAACTGGGCCAGTTAGTCATCACCTGGAAAAGGTGACTACTTCTGTGTGCTTATGAAAAAGGAGATATGCTGCTTTAGACCACAATCGTCCCAGGGTCTTGGCGCTTCCGTGCGATCGGTCCTGGACTTGGGGAGTGTGGCCGTGGAGCAGGTGCCTCTCATCGTCACGAGTCACATTTCGGAATCGCCGTGCGTCGTAAGCTTTCCATGTTTGCCTTCATCTACGGAGAAACTTTAGGTGAGGTCGCCTATTCCCATCGTCTTCACGCTCAAGAACACGTCGAACGAACTGCTGGACCTTCGCCTGACACTTGATCTCTCTGATCTGTTCATGTTTGCCGGTCACAAGGAGGTACGTCCAATTTTGTAGCCTACTTATCACATGTGATCTCGGAATGGCCAAACAATAGCGTGTTTGTAACAATAGCGTAGTTGTAGCCTTTGTTGTTGGGCTTTAAGACCTACATGTTGCTGATGTAAGCGAGCTCCTTAAGTGGATAGAGCAGCGCTTTAAATCGATTATTGAAGCTTTAAGACTCTTTTGGGGTACGGTATGTATAGAGCACATGATCTCTTAACGTGTTTCTTATGCGGAACATCGGCGAAACGTAGCCTACCGTAACCAGAAAATCAAAAAGGGTCTTATAATCAAAGCTGTTTTCGCCGACATGTTTCCTCTGAATTTGGTTTGATGACGTACTTGTAAAGTTGTAGCCTTTGTTGCCATCAGGCATCAGGATCTGCACGTAATTGACACCGCGGCGCTAAGACGCCTTCTTGCGAGAGATGGGATTACACATTAATTAAGTTTCATTATGATTAGAAACGGAAAGCAGAATGTGATGACGCAATAGCGCGTGTACTATTCTGGAATCCTAATCCAGTTATCACTAATTAAGACGGCTCTTCTGCGAAGAGGCACAATGCATCACAGTACATCCATGTCACCGGAAACCGCACATATTTTTTCGCCTCCTTCTTGAAACGTGCCACATCGCAGATGAGGGCATTAACGGTGGGATTATTCTAAATTATAAGAAAGATGCGCCAAGTAGCGGATTAAGATAGCCTGCAGAAAATAGGACATGTTTGGACACAGTTGCCTACGCAGGGAAGCCCTTGAGTGCGATTACCGAGCCACTTCCAGGGATGGACGATGTGGTTACGTAACGCTTGAGGGTCGCTGAGCAGCTAGTACACTGAAGCTAGTCGTATTTTTCTATTTTGAGTAGACGGTACGCATACCTTGTGTACTCTTTATTTTTATTTTGATTAAGAGCACTTCGGTGGAAAACCGGAAGAATACGTGTTGATAGTGTAAATTCCCACTTACCTGTAAATGAGGCTTAATTGTTTGTACATTATGTTGTCAAAGTTAATGAGAATTCTTTTTGTATCCCGAAAATGTCGGAGCCTCAATCTCTGGTGACATATGCAACATAAATGTCAATTTGCGATGTGTTTACCATGCGGTGTTGTGACAAAATCCTAAGTTCCGCTCGACCGTGCCCATCTGCACAGTGTGGAGGCTTTGGGAATACACGAGAGTCACGAGGCGCATGTCGGCAACCAGTTTCTTCAATTAAAACTCGGTTTTTGTTTTCGATTTCGCCGGCAGAGTTCGCTACTTTGGGTGGGGTGGACACGCCAATGGGGTTGGGATTGATCCAGCGTCAGGGTGCTGAAACCTTGTGATAGAAGAAGGAGAACAGTGAGGGTCCGAAAAAGGCTCCGATTTTGGCATTTCCAGCACGAGATCTGTTTTTGGACTTTTTAAGGATAGTGCTTTTTAAGCACGCTAGGATGATGTACTTTAAAATGTACTCACCACGACAGGATACAACTCCTTGGCGTTCTTCTATCCTTTTTTACAAATTAGAGGATTCCAACGTCCTCCCTTTTGGAGCTCTCCTGACGACGATGAATCTACGATTCGACACGTATGCACCTTCTAAAGTCTCCGGTGACCTCTTCTGTTTACTTGTGCACCACAAAGCCGCACAAAATCGCACTATACACATGCTCTAACCCGCACCAGATGATAAGCCCGCGAAGAGCGAGCGGAAATTCATCGAAAAACACGTGGTTAAGTGCGATGATTAGATTAGATAGCATAGTGCATATTCCAGGGGACCAAAAGAACAAGTTGCACCGGAAGCCCCGGGAGTTGCGGACTGTTTCGCGTCCGTGATGTCGTGCTCTTCAGGTCACCTGCTTGGCATCAGGAATTCATGGCAACTCTCCAACGTAATTTGTGATTATTGGAGCTGAAGGCTAAGCTGAGGTGTTTCCGCGCTGTTTTGAATTTCCATGCTCGTTTTCGCATTAATCCGCGTTCTCGAACCAGCCGGTGCTACTCTCGGGCACAAAGATAGTTTGATGCATGATGCTTCAGGGATGTGTTGTCCTTTAATGCCGTTTTTTTGTGAATTGTCTACTGAGGATTGTCTACTTGAATCAGTCTAAGAATATCAGCGAGACAGACACTTTTGAAGGGTGTCTAGTCTACATTTAGAATTGTCTACTTACGTATGTCTGAGAAGAGCATAGACTGTCTACTTTGCAAAAGGGGATTGTGCTCCTGATCTAGACGTTCGACATTGTTATGTCTAGTCTAGGTGTCTAGAGACGACTTCCTAGACATTCAAGTTCCTAGACTCTTTTCCTTGTGTCCTGTTTCCATTGCTTTACTCTCGCTTATTTCAGATCTCGGTCCGTCTTCTACCAGGCGACTCCTACGACTCTAAGGTCACGCTTCTCGCTTTGTCCGCTGGTCGACTGCCATTTCCTCGACTGGTGATCGAGTGCCCTCAAGTCCAGATCGACAAGCGGTCCTTCGGCTCGGTTCCATCTTCCCTCTTCGTCTTGGTATGTTATCCCATCGTTTCTTAGGCCCGAACTCTTGACTTCTTACCATTCAAGGCCTTTTTTCCTTCCTAGGCTCACATGTTATTCGTTCAAAAGGCCAGATACATTCATCAGTGGATGAGACTGCCATTTGGACAGTTTAGGGTTGCACGACATTAAAGCTCAACAACAAGAGGGCTTCCGATGATAACAGTACGTCACTCTACCCGATGAGGTGGGAGGACTTGTTGTATCTATCCCATTTCGAGTGCGTATACATGACGCCATGGCGGCGCCTCAGCTAGTTTAATCCGACTGGTATTAGCAGTTGTTTTTAATTTCCGAGCATTTCTTTCGCATGATCAGCAAATCACTCGTCATTTCTGTTTTCCGGACAAACAAAGTAGCACATACTATAAGCGCCTTTAGGGCACTCAAAAATGTGGAAATGCCGCCATGCCTAAGTGCCTGGGCGTACGGTAGGACGCACTTCCTCGCGGTTACCTTTATGTCGTCAAACGGAGATAAGCGAGCGGTATCAAACCCACTCATTTCACTGATACCGGTGAGAGCCTGTAGGGGGAGGGTGCCTATAATTTGCGTCACGGTTAACTTCTTGTGTCTTTGAGAGCATTGCCCCTTTTTTCCTTGAGGAGTGCAGCAGCTCCTAATCAAATGCACTTTTTGTCGCAGCACAAAGGGTTTATAACCTTCAACCTGAACAGGTTCAGGTTTCGGTGACGGTTTTCCGAGAGAAACCACGGGGCTACAAATTATTTACAATGAAGGAGATACGGCGGTGGATGATTGATGGCGCGCGCGGGCGAAGGAGAACAAGAAAAAAGTGCATGCGAGTTCGGTATCCACACGAAGCACGTCATGTCCGTCGTTTTACAACTTTTTTTGCCTAGTCCTAGTGCACATTTGGGAAGCTGAAGCGTGAACACAATCTTTATTAAGCCGAGACGTGATTAGCGACGGTAGCCGTGACGTAACGTGGGACGACTACACGCCAACGCGTCACCACTGAACTAGCCCAGGGAACTTTTTCGCACCTTTTTCCTAGCCTTCCCTCGTCATGGAGTAAAAACACTTTTGACAGATTTTCCTCCCAGGCTTTGTGTTCTGAGAATATACGGGCAAGAAGCACAATTTAGAAACTGCACGAGGATCTAATTTGGTGGCGGAAGGTGTAGTTAGTGAAGTGGATGCTCTAAAGTGCAAGGAGGAAGTGTAAGTCGTCGCCAACGCAGAATTAGGAGCAACCCACGTGCATACGGTAAAGGTGTCATTAGTAAAATTGCGGGTTCCGATTTTCCGGAAATTTCCATTTGCAGCGCTTGTTCACCGCAGCTTCCATACTCCTTCCCAGAAGTCATTCACGTGGTGCCAAAAAACCGCCTGCCAGAAGTGTCCGGGTTACGGTACTTTATCTCTGCTCTTTGATCACTTCCTGGTCATGACGATCCTTTGTTTGATTTGTTTGTACAGTGCGCTAATCATGATGTAACTTTTGTGGCTTCCAGCACAAGTCCAACGGGTTTTGTGCGCTTGTTTTCCTTGGTGTCAGGAGCGCTGGCTGTCAATAGCCGATGCCCTCGATTATGCTAACAAAAGGATACATATGTGTCGTGTGGGAGGGTTTTGTCTGAACGCATGGGAAAAAGGAATCCACAAACAAGCTATTTCCGGCGTTCTATTTTTGTAGCGTTATTGTCTCAGTCCATCTTCGTAAGCCCACTAATGAACGGTCTTGTTTTCAGCCACTCGTGAAGAACTGAATTTCGACGACCGGACGTCACGACTCACGCCACTGTGATAGTTGTAGTAGCCTCTAAACCAAGGTTGTATCTTGAAGGTTGTTCGAATGTATGTATTGGTTAAGTGTACATGAAACTGTAAAGAAGGGTGTTCACTGCCTCGGGAGTCGGTGTGGCCTAATTCGTTGGCGAATGTGTCGATGGAACGGGCTCGAACAGGTATGGTCGTAATTGTTCGAGGAACTCGGAACCGGTGGCATTCGCGAGGCCCGGTGTCCTCGGACAAAGCGAGTGGAACGTCGGCACGTAGCGTGTGTGATCGGTTAAGGATTGGATTAGGCGCTAGATTGGATTGTTGCGATTCGCTCAAACTTCGCCGACCCACTCAACAGTCCACATTCGATTAGCGGCGATTTTGCGCAGAAGTGACGAGGGATAACCGAGTTAAGACCCGCATCACGTCATGCGGTCAGACGGTGCACGTGTCTCTGTCTCGTTTCCAGGCAGACTGTCTGCTTCGTGTCTCAAAAAGTGTCTCCTTGTCTGGAGCGTCTGCTCATTGAGACTGTAGACTGATTAGACCCTCCCTCCTCGGGGATCTCCCGGCTGATAAGGGCGCGCCAAGGAGCCGGCGCCTTCGGCCCGAATCCCCCGAATCCCCATTTCGGAATCCAATTTCGGCTGGCCCTCCGACTACAATATGCTCCGGCCACGCCCGGCTCCTGGAGGTGGCGCTGGCGGCCCGCGCAGCGCCGGTGGTACGCCCCTAGCGGAGGGGGCGGCGCTTAGGCCGGCGAAGCCAAGGCGGCGTGGCCCGACATAAAAGTCGTCGCGCGCGGTTGAACCCTTCAAACGAAAACGGTCAGCCCCGCCGGCATCTTTCCGACTCTCCCGAAGTCCGAAAGCCCTTGAGTCCCGCGTCCCGATGACTATCATGAAGATGCTTCTGGCAGCTGTGCCAGTCTTCTTCTTCGTCTTCGCCTACGTCGAGGTGAGTCCATGCAGCGAGACACGTGACGGGTACCGGTTTGAGGGGCGCCCCTGGGTTCCGACCCGTTCCCCTTCCGATATCTTTGTTTTGGCGCCACCGCCGCTAATTGAATAAGCTGCCCCCTTCTTCTCACGTGACGGGGGGCTACCCTACAGGCCGAGCTCACCGCGCCGTTTGCAGCCGTCGAGGACGTACAACTGCACGAACTGCATGGACTTCGCGGACATGATGCAGATCCGGCGCGAGCAGATCATGGAGCAGATCCTAGACCGTCTGAACCTGAAGAGCGTGCCCAAGATCTCGAAGAACAACGTCAACGTCGCCAGCTTCGTCATGGAGGGCCACGACTTCCACAGCTCGTTGCAGTCGGCCAAGAGCCTCCAGAACCGGCAGCGGACCCGCGTCTCCTCCCGTCTCGGCGACCCTCTCGTCCCTGCCAACTACGAGCCCCCAGTCGTCGACAAGGTGCTCATCACGCCGAAAGCCACCCCCGAAGGCGTCGTAAGTCCCTCTCGCTCGCGCCAGCTCCTCACCCCCGCTTCAGAACTTCCCGGTGACCTACTTCGCCTTCGACAGCAGCCTCACTCAGAGGCCGACCGTCTCCGCGGCCCTCCACGTCCATCTCCGTCGCCTGCACCACAACCGCGGCCCCATGGACGGTGCCTCGATTACCGTATCCGCCTACGAGCGCCACGGCAACGGCTCGCTCGGCAACAAGCTGGCCGAGCGGCCCTACATCTTCGACGCGGACAAGGAGCGCAACATCGCCGTGCTGGACATCGACCCCGTGGACATGCAGCAGTGGCTCCGCAACGTCTACGACCGTCTCTACAACAAGGACGGCATCATGGGCGTCTACGTGGAGGCCTTCTTCCGCGAGCACAACCTCGTCCACAACGGCGTCGCCGCCTCGGGCCTCCCGTCCATGAGTCTGCATCTGGAGATCGAGGGAGAGGTGCTCGGCCGTGACCGTCGCCAGGAGCGCATCTGCCGCCCCGAGGACAACAACCCGCGCTGTTGCCTGTACGAACTGGAGATCGACTTCGCCGACGCCGGCTGGGACTTTGTCATCGCGCCGCGCACCTACCGCGCCAACATGTGCAACGGGATGTGCGAGCCCCGCCAGGTAGGCTTAACTCGTCACCGCTCAGCTTAACCCTCTGCTTCAGCTGAAGGCGAACGCCTACGCCGACCTGGCCTCGTCGACGCGGAAGACGACGGCGCGGAGCACCTCGCGCGCCGTCTACTCGCCGTGCTGCCACCCGATCGAGTTCGACGACCTGACGATCATCTACGTGACCGAGAACAACACCATCCACAAGGCCGTCATCTCGGACCTCATCGCGCGCAAGTGCGGATGCTCCTAGACGCCGTCCCGGGCCGTCTCGCAGACGCCGTCTACTAACCCATGTCTAGTAGACTGTTTCTCCCCGCTTTTGTCTAGACTGCATCTCCTTGTCTCTAGACCATGTGTCTAGCAGACCGTGTCTCGTAGACGGCCCGCTCCCACTCCCTTAGGCCTCCACTTCCATGATCTCAACTCTCCGATCTCCATCACTAGCTTTACGGCTTACCAGTAGACAGACTTTCGCAGCGCCTCCCCTCCGTCCCGGGTCCCCGTCCGTCTAGTCTCCCTCTTCACCTCTGTGATAAGCTGCTGCTGGCAAAGCTCAGCAAGTGAGTTCGCGGGTTCTAACCGTATTATCTTCCTCGCCGTCCGGCGTCTCCCCAAGCTTCCGCCAAGTGTTTCTACATGGCCGCGGTACTGTATCCCTCCCCTCTAATTATTTATTACTTCGTTGACTCATGAATAAAGATATATGACATTCACACCGACTCGCACCACTTGCGCAATCCCAGGAAAGAAAACATGATTACATCGGCCGCCCGCGCTCCTTCGCCACTCGAGGGCTCTTCATCGTCATTTATATCACTCTAGATAGCATATACAGCCAACAAACCAACCAGAATCACAAGCATATATATAATATAATCATCTAATAAGATTTTGACGGGGTTACATCGTCGTTGTCGCAGGGATCCGTCCTCACTTTGTACGAGTCCACCACGGGCTTCGCTTCGTAGCTGCAGATCGAGGCGATCACCCAGTCGGCCAGCACGACGACGTAGTCGCTCGTCAGTTCGAATCCTAAACATTACATGTTTACACAGCCATACCCACTTGTCGGACGCAAAAAAATGCGCTTCGTGTACTCTCGCTGCATGGGCCAGCGGGAGCGGCCCGGATGCGCCGTAAGACCGTCACAACAGGCAAACATGCCGACTAGACGCTCCTAATGGCCCTTGGACCTCAGTAAACCCAATTTGTCTCCGGCCCCTCTACTTTCAACTCGAACTTAACTTATATAATGCAATTTGTCGCGTCGGCTCGCTTGGGTTTCGCAACAAAAAGTGGTCTGCGAGACGTCTACAGTCGGGAAATCGGGACCTATATAGGTTGTGGCGGGACCAAACAATACACGGGAGTAGCTAGGGTCAGTTTGCATACCAAGAGCGGTTTTTCAAACTATTTTTTGCATTTTTTCTATCTCGACTATTTGTCTTTCGAGGGTGCCCTCTTGATTCTTTGGTCTCATCGCGGACCTCAACCTTGAAAGCTGAATCAGAAGTATTTTGACGAACATTGGAAACCTTAGCAAATTGTTTTTTATTACTCACTTCTAAGCAGCTATAAGGAAGCCATAAAACATCGTCGTTCGCTGAAAGTATTCGTTTATTGTTTGGCCCCGTCCCCGACCATCCTAGTTTTTGCTTATAAAAGAAGTAGTCAATCTCGAAGGGCTCACAAGACGATCTCAAAAAGTCAACCCGTGGACGATTACCCACCTAAAACTGACCCAACTTCGGGTCAAAAGTTGTATACAGTATCCTAAAAAGTACACTATTCTGATAACATCATTTCCAAAAGGATATGTGCACCCAGGGTTAAGTAGAATGACGAGGTTGCTTACGCAAATACGCCATAGCTAGAAGGTAATTTTCCCGCTAAACAGTTCGCTTCCATAGTTCCCATGAGCTACTTTTGTCAAGGTGGGACCGGGAAAATGGTGTTTGAGGCCCTGACTAAGGCTTAGGTATGCTGATAACCTTGACTTTACTTCGCTATCATTTTCAGTCGCAGATCAATCGGAGCGACTGATAAGACAAAGGTTAGAATGTAGTGTCCCACAAACAAAGATACTTCAAAAGCTCAAGAAGGTTTGCGATCATCAAATTACAAAATCGTAAAACATTCGAGGTTTCCCTTCGCCTTCGAATTCTGCAGTATAAGGGAGCACATTCCTGTTTGCTGCTTTTCACAGAGTACAACCCTAGCACTACCCGGAAAGTACTACGAAGCTTTCTGATTACGGTAAATGGCAGCATCACATGTCAGTTTACGTGTCACTTCCTAATCCCGCTTTCATTAAAGCGCTAATACCTTCATTACTGCAAGGATCTTGTTTTCCGAGGATAACACTTTCAAAACAACAAAAAGAACAGAAATTTCGCTAAACCGTATCCTTCGGGGAAGCACAAGTTCGCCCGCTACTTCCCAGTTTTTGCAGGGAAGTAGTGGAGGACTGCCCAGACAATTGGATTTCAAGTCACAAACAGAGATGAGAAGTAGAAAAACTGAGTTTAAAACTCGAATTTGGGAAAAAGTCGGAACGTAATTTAGCTATTAAAGAAGATTCAAATTTTAGATCATAAAAACGAAGTAATTCTTGTTTAATTCCCACTAAACCCTACGCTTTTGAATTTCAACTTTACAAAACCGCTTGGATGGTGGGATTTTCGCAAAATTTACCACTTTAGAGTGCAGAACGGGTGCTTGAGCCCTCCTGGCACGGAATTGCTTTAAAAAAGCTCTGAATGGTGTCGAAAAATGTGAATATCTCAACAAAATAAAAAACCCAAGGTGGCTTTTTACTAATCTTCCCATCTGAGTCACAAATCCCAATGTTTACTAATCTAAATGTTCAGCTTAACAACAGAAAAAAACTCAACTGACACCTGATCATAAACCTCGTCAGGTAAACTCAAGTAACCTCATTAAATCTCAAGTTAATTTCCCCTACATCCTCTAATTTTTACGCATATCCACTAGGATCACGCATCCTCCTGCGTTATCCATGCCCCGTTCCTCAAAAGACGTTCAGTGCGCGAGCGTACATGCTCTTGGCAAATGCGGAAACAAACAAGTAGCGTTCGCTGAAGCACGAGCTCCCGGAGGGACCACATCCGTCTAGCCGGCCAAGCGCGGACAAGAAGGAAAGAAAAACAGCGGGCGCTCCACACGCTAACAAAATCAGATCTTTGCGATACAAAACCTACTTTTCGCGCTGTCCTCCGCATGTTCCCGGGAAGTGCCGAATACCATCAATCTGTGGCGGTCATCTGTCGACGCTTCCCAGGGTTTACCCACAACTTCGCCACCGCAATTCCTTATCATCTCGACCAGTGTTCCTGAAAATGAATTGGGTTTAAGGGAGAGAGCTAGTAGAAGGTTACCATGTTTCATGCAGTTCGATTTGAACATCATTTTTGGGACGAAAAAGGAATATTTCCGTAGTAACTTCCTTTCTCGGTCTTCTATCGACTGCCGGCAAGCCATCGACTTCCCCATCTTATCGACTCCTTCGATCTCGTAAACCGGCTGAATATTGAAAATGGGTTAAAGTTCAGATATCTCGAGGGGAGGGTTGAAATGCGAAGTCAATCAAGCTAGGAAAGATAGGGAGAATCTAGCGGAGCTACGGGGGCCTGCTGCATTGAGAATGGCAGCAAGTGTGGTCCCTACTTCGGGTGAAAGGAAGGAAGAACGACCTACCGTTTCCAGGATCTCCTTCTGCTTTATCGAATCTTCCACCCATTTAGCAGTGGTTATCGGAATGCCAAGCGATATAGCGTACATGTAATGTACAGTAAGCTTTCTACAAATTCTGTCAACTGTAAGCAAACCAAAATTAAGAGTGGCACAAGCACAGGACCTACTTGTGTTGAAGACCACCAGATGAGTTAATCTGTTGTTTAACCCTTCCGCCAAGGCGACCTTATCGGGAAAGGTAGCCACGAATCGGTTTATGAGATCCTAAAGGGACAAATGTGAGTTTCTGAAGCCCTGGTATCTACCTACCTTGTCCTTATCCGTTTCTTGACCCGTAAATAATATTCGAATCTGTGAGCCCTTTTGAGAGATGTTCTCCTTCTCGTCCTCGTGCGCTTGAGGATTCGGTGGCGCTGCATCACTGGAATCGAAGGAATCGTCAACAAATTCCACGTCGACATCCGAGTTCTGCAATCAGAAATCTTCGTAGAGTGCATTGATAGAGATATACCTACTTCACTGGCCGGACTGTCGCTCTGAAGAGAAGAAGAAGATGCGTCGGTGTTATTCACATCGACCGAGGACGAGCGCTCCTCCGTGCTGTCCGAAGTACCCGCTTCCTCGCTCGTACTGTTCCCGGTGGCCACTCTGAAGTGACAGCCTTCCAAGTTCAGCTTCTTCGTCTTCGGGTTCCAACTCGCAGGAGATCCTCTTCTCAGCTTCAACACCACTGGAGGTACTAGGCGTTCGTCTTCCTCAACGATGCTGAAAGGAGAAACACAACTGTTTGGATCAAAGGCTTCTGAAATTTGTGTTTTCCCGGAACACTTAAGGATCCATGTGGTGCTGGTAAACGGTATGATGGAGACACTTACGCAGGGAGATTGAGAGCCGCAGCTCTTTTCCTCGTGACAGGTGGCGCGTAGACGACTGGAGAAATCTCGGGCTCTGGAAGGCTGTCATTCCTCGTTCCTCCTCTCTGCTTCACTAGGGGCGTTGAACTCAGAGGCACAGGTCTTGTATTCGAAGCCGTGGGATTCATCCGCAAGGTTGGTTTCTTCGTTTGTGGAGTCGAAACCGCATCATTCATCTCCAGAGTTGAGGGTTGGGAATCACGACGCGCCTTCGAAGCTCTAGTCGTCGGAGGTGACGTCGACATAGCAGGATTCGCCACTGGAGCTTTCATCTGGGGGTCACGACGTGTCTTCAAAGCCTTCATGGAAGGAGTTGCCGCCAGGGGATTCGGAGTCGAAATTGCTGGATTCATCGCTGGAGGATTGACCCGACGGTCAGGAGTCAACCGAATCATGTTGGCGGGAGGCTTAGGATTGGAGGTCTGAGAATCAGAATTCGTCTTTGCAGCATTCTTAGATGTAACTTTGACGCATAAAACAGAGGTCGACTTCGGAGTCCCAATCACCGCCCCGGTCGGAACAAGAGGTACCATCTCATATTCGAGCTGAGAAGACTGTTGTCCATTGGAAGCCGGCCTCGAAGCTCCCGTGTTCACTGGTGGCATCTGGAGTTCTTCCTTGATGTTCTTCATCGGGGTTGGACTCTCCGATGTGCTCTGCTCTTCGTCACTGAGCTCCAGATCGATAGGGGCTTCTAATCTCTGGAGGGCGGATTGATTCAACGATTCAGTAACCGCCACAGGAGGTTTGAGTGACGGGTGGTCGCTCATTTCCATCGGGTCCGTGTCCTCGAGGTTCACATCTCCTCCGGGCTCCGGCACATGCTGGACAGCAGCAGGCTCTGAGAAGTTAAACTGAGTCGTCGGCCCAACGTGTAGTCCGTCCTAGATGATTCCCAAATACAATCAAGGAGGTAAACCACAGAACTCACAGCCTGTAACAGCTCGTTTACACCGGGAAAGATCTCCTGCAGCGCTTCCCAAGTATTGCACTTCCTCGTGGCTGAAACGTAACATAAGACACGTGGGAAATTCTAGGCATACCTTTGTAGTCGCTAAGAAGCTTCACAGAGTCAATCTTCTTCAGCAGCTCCAGAATGGATTCATCGGTCTTCAGTTCGGATTCTGGTGTTTCGGGGCAATGCGACTGAGAACTCCGCACTTGAGACGAGCGTGGCGCAGAGGACTTCTGCAGGGGAACGTTGGTCTCGGGTCCCTGCTCCTGAGGTTTGACGGACTTCGAGACCTGCTGAGCCTGCGATTGACATGGCTCTGTTGGTTCCAGAAGACCTCCGGACTGGATTAGTTGTGCTTCTTCTGGTTGCAAGATGCGGTCTTCCTCCTGAAAATTGTAGGATAAGTAGGAAATAGTCTGCTTGGTTATGATATTACAAGGCCAGGGAAACGTTCTTAAGTAGCTCTATCCTAAGGCCGGAGATCGTAAGAAGGAAGACGCACCGGGATTACGGTATAATCTCCTAATGTTTCTTCTTCACGGTTTTGAGCTTTCCTCAGGTTCTCGATTTCGACATCTCACCCTAATTATATCAAACGTGACCCCTGCGAACTCTGTCCCCTACTTGTACACAGCCGAATTCGTGGCTGAGTGATCTCTGACCAGACAGAAAACATCGTTCGATGATATGACGCTCTTTCATTCGCTTTGACAGGTCTGGTGTCCCAGCGAAAACACCTGACGTTTCAACAACATATTTACGCAACTCAATTTGAGGGACTTCACTGACAGCGCCGAAACACGTTGCCACGAGAAACCAGCACTTCATAGCGTCAAAACATACCTGGTCATCCTCACTTTCATTCTTGCTCTGCTCGTGCTCCTCTTCCTCTATTACTTGGCTCTGATTCTGAAGCACCCATTGCCCATTCGCATTAGGCTTTCGGAACCGGTTCTGTAATTCGATTGTTATTTGTTGGTGGAAGCTGGATCAATGTTACGATCAAGCACTGCGAGATACCCACAGCTACTTGTTTACTCGAGAATACTCAAGGAGACTGTGCGCATGGCAACAAACAACCCTCAACGTGAGAAGACCCGGCTCGACTCGGGACCTACGAAGCACCCAGGTAGAGTTACATAGGGTTGTTTAGGTGGACTAGTGCTTAGTAGGCCTAATGCCTGATCGGCTTTACCATCGTTTGTTGTGGATTTTTAAGGACTTAAAACCGGTCATGTGTGAAACTCGTTTAACTGTAAATAACTTGACTTACAACATGTTGGGAAGGCCGTCCTGTGAAGACCGCCCTTTTAGGAAACAGCACAGGACACACGGACGACTGCTGGTTCTGGTTTGGGATCTGCGGCATTTTGAAGATAGGATGGGAGGGATCGTTAGAAGGGACCATCCGCGTCGATACGGGCACCTGAGTCATCAGGGCCTTTAAACCACTTAAAATCTGTTCGCACCGCTAATCATACCTGGCTTTCAAAAAATCGGTTTTGAGGGAGAATATCGAAGTGGAACAGCTCTCCAGTGACACTCTTGGCCAACTCCAGGTATTTCTTGAGGACACCATCAACAAAAGGGGAGTTGGTACACGACCTAAATATGGGTTCGTCAGTAGATGTGACATGTTTGGACTTACCTGTGGTTCATCTTTTGTAAACAAATCGGACACATATCGCGCCTTCCTTTATCCGTTTTTTTCCAAAATTCCTTTAAACAAGGACTGAAATGAAGTAAATAACAAGTTTAAGCCAGGAAGAAAGCCGCTTACTCACAAAACACGTGATTACAGGAGGTAAGGACATTGTCCTTTATGGTTGAATGGCTGAAAAGATGGAGATTAGCCGTTAATAGGACTCGGCACACTTACCAGATCCCGCATTTCAAGGCTTCTTTGAGTCGTTGTAGCAAAGCTACGATTGTCCCGATGTGATCGTTAACGGTGTTGTTGGAGTTGGACGCCTGATCGTTGCTGCGTCGCTCCATTCCCTTCGCATAAGCCCTGAAGCATTGTAAGTTATGCATAACATTGAATGACAAGGAAAGCGCGGCTCGGCATGGAACGGATGAGGATAGAGTAGTTCAGATGTTACTGCAAGGCGCAGCAGGATACAAGTCGACGAAGCCACTTCTAAAACCTGAGATACAAGCTAATTTTCGTTTTTGAAGATTTTCGCCACCTTACAGAATCTCCAAACCGGATCCAATTAGTACAAACTCCACTTAGTTCCGGTACATCATATGACATGGCGCGATATAGGAAAACAATATTTGCTTTCCAAACAAATAGAGCAAAATAAAGCGCAGTTTTCACTTCTCGAAAGACATATTTTTCCGGCCCCTTCAGTCATCAAGGAACTTTATAAGCTTCTTTCTAAACAGGAGAGAAAACATAACTTTGACAAAATCACTTGTTTTTCCAAAAGAGCCTACTTTTCCCAGGCCCTGTCATCTCGTTTTCACAGAAAACAGACTTCCACGCTTTTGTTTCAACGTCTGAGTCCTTCAACCACCCACTCCGAGACTCAAATTAAACAACTCACTAAATTAATTTGAATTAAGCAAGTAGATCACACGGAAACGCGCTAGGATTATTAATCCTTAATCGGCCGGAAGACAAAGCTCTCCATCCTCGGAATGTTATCCTCAAAATCCGGAAATAAACCCCCTTCATCCCACAGGCATTAGAACAGCTGCAACACCTTCCAGGAGATGACTCAATGGAACGCTCTGCAGAGAGTCAGACGCACTCGGCCAGACACTTCGCACCAAGACGTAGACAGTCTCGTCTGCACCTGTCTCGTCTCATCTCGCGCGTTCCTCCATCTCGCGGACCCCCAAGATTTCGCGCAAACGCTTTTGTTTCTGAATATTTGTATTACCCTCCAAATGAACGGTCCCGCCGCGATTGGAAGACCTCCAACGAAGCGTCGTGGAAGCTCCGCCCTGTGGGGTGTCTGCTGTCTGTCCGACTTCGCTTCACTCACTTCAGTCGCAGCCGAGGCGCGGCGAGGCCTGTGTATTCATGCTCGTGTCTGGGTCTACGTCTCGCATCCAGAACGAGACACAGAGCTGCTGTCTCCGTTCTCCGTCTCTCAGACCGAACGTGCGAATTTTACGGGTGGGGGCGAGCGTTTTCTTTGTCGATATTGGTGTCCGCCCGTGGGAAACTTCGAAGAATGCGCCCGAGGCGAAACAAGAAACGGGGCGACGTAGACTTGTTGCGGAGAAGGAGCACCCGCCGACCTTCGGACTGCAACTTCGGGTCATGCGACGGCCGTCCGGACGCACTATCGGACTGTGGGGTTACTGTAGCGGAAGAGGGTCTGCGGCCAGGGTTCACAGATCCTGTCTTTTGTTCGTTTTTAAGTTTGCCAGAAATCTAATCTGACAAAGGAGAAAGTAGTTGTGGGAAGTATTTCGCGCATTTACAAGCTCTATCTAACGCCTAGCCTCCCACTTCCCTCAAGGTTACTGTAGCGCCGTTAGGGCTCCCAGAAATCCTTGTTTTCGTTCCGAATCAGGCTCCCCTCGGCTCCTGGATTGTTTTCACCTTTCCCCCTTGCGGAGTCGGGCGTTATCGCGTGTTTTCCCACTCCCCTGAATGCCCTAGGTGTGAGTAAGTGGCGGATTCGTCAGAACAGGTCACAATCTTGTTTGTTACGCCTTGTTTTTCCACGTCCGCTCTAATCCCCTTTACAGGTTTCAGTTGGTCGCCCAACGCACCGTCGAAGTGGAAAATGTCCGATTCGAAAGTGAAATTCAACCTGAATGCGCGCACGCCCTCGGAGGAGGAGGAAGACCTCTTCCAACCGCCGGCTCCCCTCCTCGCCGGAGCGCACGTCTCCGGACTCCCCAGCTACCGGGACATGTACCGTGACTCCATGAACGACCCCAACAAGTTCTGGAAGACCGTGGCTGCGCAGCTCTACTTCGAGACGGACTCGGACAAGGGCCTCGAATGGAACTTCGACATCCGCAAGGGGGACATCTTCTGCCGCTTCATGGACGGCGCCCGGACCAACATCGCCTACAACTGCCTGGAGAGGAACATTGCCAAAGGTATTTGGATAAGTTGACTTCTGTGCCTTACTTACTCCTTAGGATACGGATCTCGAGTGGCCTATCTCTGGGAAGGAAACGAGCCGGCCGACACCTGCAAGGTCACCTACCAAGACCTCCTCGACCGGGTGGTCGCCTTCTCCGCCGTCCTCCGATCCAAAGGCGTCCGGAAGGGCGACGTGGTCGCCATCTACCTCCCCATGGTCGTGGAACTCCCCGTCGCCATGCTGGCATGTGCGCGCATCGGAGCCATCCACTCGGTCGTCTTCGCCGGCTTCAGCTCCGACTCCCTCGCCTCCCGGATAAAGCAGGCCAAGTGCAAAGTGCTTGTCACCGCTGACGGCTTCTTCCGGGGGAGCAAGTTCATCGCCCTGAAGAATCTCTCCGACCACGCCGTAGAAATACTAAAAGACGAGGTGGGATTGTGGTCAACGATCGAGCTTAACGCTTCCATTTAGGGCTACTCGCTGAACTCGATGATTGTCCTCGAGCACCTGAACCGGGTGAAGCATAGCAATACGGACCTCCATCCGGTAGGGACTCGGTTGCCTGTTCTTAACCCATCTTCTTCGTTTAGATCAAAATCAACCCGCAGCTGGACTGCTTCTGGGATGAAGAAGTCAAGAAGTGCGCGGGAATGGAGTCCAAAGTCGAGTGGATGGACGCCGAGGACCCGTCCTTCATCCTGTACACCTCGTAAGGATTTTCTTTTTAAGAGATTGAAGTGTAGTGGGTGTCTTAATTCAGAGGTTCCACCGGAACTCCAAAGGGAATTCTCCACACGACGGCCGGCTACATGACCTACGCCTACTACACGACGCAAATGACGTTCGACGTCCACGCCGACAAGGACATCTTCTGGTGCACCGCTGACTGTGGCTGGATCACCGGACACTCCTACCTCGTCTACGGCCCCCTCATGAACGGCGTCACATCGGTGATGTTCGAGGGCATCCCCACGTACCCGACGGTTTCGCGAATGTGGGAGGTCTGCGAGAAGTACCAGGTAAGGTTTGATGAGAAGTCGAGGGGTGTGAATACCCTAGTTCCTCTACCCGAGAAGGTGCCTTTCTATAGCCGAAACATTCAGGTCACGAAGTTCTACACAGCTCCGACGGCGATCCGCGCCTTGATGGCTTTCGGCGACGACAAAGTCATAGGCCACGACCGCTCCTCCCTCCAAGTACTTGGCACGGTCGGTGAGCCCATCAACCCTAGCGCCTGGCGCTGGCTCCACCGCGTCGTCGGCGAAGGACACTGCGCCGTCGTCGACACCTACTGGCAGACCGAGACGGTACCATAATCCTACAGTAACCCGGCTCATCAGGATGTTCAGGGAGGCCACATGATCACTTCTTACCCTGGAGCCACACCCATGAAGCCTGGATCGGCGACGATGCCCTGCTTCGGCGTGGAGCCGGTGATCGTGGACGCAGAAGGCCGGAAGCTGGAGGGACCCTGCGAGGGGAACCTCTGCTTCGCACGCGCCTGGCCCGGCATGATGCGTACCGTATACGGGGACCACGAACGCTTCCAGAAGACGTACTTCTCCTCGTTCCCCGGATACTACTTCACGGGCGACGGCGCCCGTCGCGATGACGACGCCTACTACTGGGTGACCGGACGCGTCGACGACCTCATGAACGTCTCCGGCCATCTTCTGTCCACCGCCGAGATAGAGTCGGCCCTCGTCAGCCATCCGGACGTCGTGGAAGCAGCCGTGGTGGCCGCGCCGCACGACATCAAGGGACATTTCCCGTACGCCTTCGTAACTATGATTAATGTGAGTGACACTGAAGAAGGGTTGGGCGATACCACAGGACGTTTGGGAGCTCTGTATCTCCAAAGCTAAGGGTTCAGCTATCCTAACCTTAATTTTCAGGGTCGGAAACTCGATAAGAAGACCATCACTGATCTCAAAGGGGTTGTGCGCGAGAAGATCGGGGCCATCGCGGTGCCCGACGTCATCCAGGAGGCGCCAGGGCTCCCGAAGACTCGCTCGGGCAAGGTGACGCGTCGCATCCTCCGGAAGATCGCCGAGGGTGACTCCGGCGCCGACCTGGGCGACACGACCACCCTCATGGACGAGTCGGTCATCCAGATGCTCTGGAGCGGCCGTCGGGAGACGTCGGGCTGAACCCGAGCCCCCTCCGCGCAATCCCTCTCCTCCCACTGGTAGATTATCTCGTCATTCCTTCCGTGTCCACAATGTCTTATTGTAACTAATCCGCTCTGTATTCAAGGTAATATGTATAAGTAGTGAATAAAGATTGCGCGATAAGCACAAGTAGTGTCACCTCAAGGCTCCTGCTCTTCAACGTTCCTAGAAAAATTCGATATTCGCCTTGTCCCCAGCATGTAGATGTGATTGCTCCTCTTCTTATGTCCGGAGATGACGAAAGCGCCGCGTGTGCCTCTATGGGAGACACAAGGCGAGCCTCTGTGACGTCTTATCTCCCGAGCGGGATCCCGGATCACCTAGTGACGACAGAGGAAATTCGATTTTGTGTCGCGCGCGCCGACCACAAAGCGTGAAGCAGCCTGTTTGCCTACTTCCCGACGAGTCGCGCGCGTGCGAAGTTAGAGGGGTCGAGGAAGGAAGAAGGGAGGCCGGAAGACATCGGATGACCGTCGGACGATCCTGCTTTGTGCTGGTTCTGCACGTGACGCTTCTCCTTCGCCAATCTGGGTCACACTCCCCGAAGGACTTCTTCCTCTGACCAGAGAACGACGGTGCAAAGTGCGACTTTGTGCTCCGCTTGAGGCTTTCCTGAGTCCATGTGGCGACTTTCGGGTCACTCCAAGGAGCCTTCAAGGTGTAAATTTGATTGATTTCATTTCGGCACTCAATTGAGACACTTAATTAGAAAACAATGGGCGTGGTCCTGACTGGAAAAGTGGTCTCGACACCTGAAGTTTGCTTTGCGTTTGGGCTGATCAACCCCAGACAGACTCAGACTGTGTCTGTTTGTCTGAGGTCTGCCTGAGTCAGACCCAGACAGATCCAGACTTGTAGATGTCTCGCAGACGTTTAGAATCTGATTTTCTGTCTCATCTTTGTCTATCCTTTGGTCTCGCCGTCTCTCTATTCTTATCGATGGTCTTGAGGGGTCAAAGTGTCGTGCAATGTGACCCACATTCCAAATACCCAAAAAGTAAAAGTGAACTCCTTAACAGTCTGACTTCAACTGACAAGGGAACTTTCCGAAATGTCCAGGAGACATTAGGTAGACCAGCTTGACATCAAGTATCTCCTAACATCCTGTGGCTTCATACAGTCCTACAGATCTACTTGAGCGTTCTGTGTGGCGCGCAGCAAAGATCTTAGAACGGCGCCAGGTTGCTTTCCGGTGCGCAAACACTCTCGCCCGTTTACAGCGCGCTCTTACCGAAGCGCTCAGAACGGCTTCTTGTAAGTGACGTAAGAGCGAAAGCGCCCTTCCACTCGACCGACCACAGACTAGGCGTAGTTTGTGCCGCCACAAATCGGCCGGTTCTCTGCCCACATCAGGCGAATCTTCAGCCCTCAGCTGAGAAATGACCCCACGTCCAGTGCATCGGAAGATCACTTCTGAACGTACTTTGGTCGTTCAATGAGTCGAGCGATGAACTGAGCGACTGATAAGACGAGGCGAACCTTCATAGAGCGCAGCTGTGGTGAATCAGCGGAGCAGCTATCAGGGCCGGGCGAAGGTGCATACTATGATGAAAGGCTGTGCTTCTCATGACGTCTTCAGAAGTCACCATAGCGCTTTAGAAGAGTGCAAGAACGGTGATAAGGACAAGATCCACAGATGACGAAACAAAATGCAAGGAGTGAGTTCGTTCCAGGACCCATGCCAACACTGGAGAACGAGGTTTTATGGAAGAATCGGACCTTTTGGAGCCTAATTTTGTGTTCCCTGTTAAGTTAAGCTTTTTCTGTGATTCTGCCTACAAGTGCGGCCTCGTTCCACAAGTCTCCTGTAGCTTTAAATTCCATGAGCTAGCATGTCACAGTTGTAACGGAATGGAGAAGGTGATTTTGTGGACGGGTCGTTAGAGAAATGTCCCGAGTTCCTCTATTCTGAAGCCCATGGTGCAGTTCATGATTCCGGCACTCTTATCACTGTTCCCTGAGATGTAGATGGCCCAGACTAATACTCAAAGTACTATTTATTAAGGGTTACTAAAGGATTAGACTAACGATAAGGGGTATGAAAGGAAGGAAGGGGAACACTACAGGCATAACATAAGGAAATTAGGTGGCGTTCCGGACGGGAACCAACCGTTTCGGATGTGTTTACATCTCAGGACTGACTTAAAGGTTGTCACAGGAGGTGGGACTTGACAAGGGGTGCTTCGTCGTTTCTTCTTCTTGTGTGAGAGCAGACGTCGACACAAGACGTCACAAAGGGCTCTGGAGATGTTGTGCGGTCAAGAGTGATGCAGATGGAGAGATTGTCGAAGGGTGCATTCGTGGGCATTGTCTTCTTCACGGGCCGAAGCTTTACTGTGTACGCCTTCCTCTCCCCCACAGGATTATCCTCTCCGCTGGTCTCCTCTTCGGTCAGCTCCGCACTGTCTTGTGCGCGGAACCCTTTCTCAAAACCCTCCAGTGCAGGGGTGTGCGGAATTCCGTCCCGACTTCCGAAACTCCGGGACCTCGTTAAAAAGTGTTTTTAACCTTCAGAGTTCCGACTTCCGTTTCGAAGGCCGAACTTTCGAGTTCCGTTTAGAAAAATTTTACTCTCGCACACCCTTGTTCCGGTCTCTCCCACCCCCTCTCAGTCATCGAAGCAGACATACTGATTTTGATCCCTTTTCGATTTTTGACAGCATCAGTGACATCTTGTTAAATGTTAATTCATTGCTAAATTCATTCATATATAGAACATCAATTACAGCTCCAATTTTGCATTTCATATCACGATCGTATACCGGGGGACGGTAATTGTCCAACAGAGGAACAGAGGGATGGTTGTCAATAGGGGGTACGGTCATTCTTGACTAGCGCCGACATTGGCGCCGTTTGGGTCAAATTGGTTAACTGGGACGACCGGAGCACGATCGCACGATGATGGTAGCCGCCGAGTCGTTGTCCATCTTCTCGCTCTGTCTGCGTCTGCACTGAACCCGGGACCACGCAGCACTGCTCGATCTCCGCCACCGAGGCCAGGGTGTTGTCCTCCGCCTGGAAAGAAGGAAGCGCTGGATGTGAAGGGGAACAAGGATCTACCACACCGTGCCTATCCGTCATCTTCTTGGTTCTCATTCTCGCTGTTGCCTCAGGAGTCAGGATCTTTGATAGAAGCTGGCCCGAAATTCAGATTACGGCCCGTCCACAGCGAGTTTACTAATTGGTGACAGTGAAGAAAGGTCCCCAGTAGAACAGAATGTGGAAACGCCTCTATTGAGGACATAAATAATATATATTAAAACCTTAACGATTGAATTACAACGCCTTACATCAAACAAACACCCATCGCAAAACAATAGGAGCACAAAGCGTGCTAGAACACTAATCTAGATCCATTTCTGATTCTGTCGCAGGTGCTGGAGGGGCAGCATCTTCAGTCTTCGCCTTTTTCTCATCTGGGGCGCTCAAGGACGCTCGGCTCATTGAGTGCGACAGTGTAGGCATGGTGACGTTAACCGACTGTGCAGCCTTCAGGAACTCGGCTTCACTGACAACCGCATCCCATTCGTCGGCACTTGTGTCGTCAACAAGCGTTGAGTCCTTTGCCTCGTCGGTTTTCGAGGAACCCAGGAATCCTGGAATGATTGTGTGAGGAGAACTACTGTGGTATCGTAGAGCCTACCCTTGAGAAGCGATCCAAGGAATCCTCCCTCAGCACCAGGCGGTTTCAAGTCCAGATAGATTTGACAAATCTCGCCTAGACACGTCAACAGGGAAGAGTCGCGATGCAGATGACTGTTGAAGTATGGCACCAAGTTGGAGAAATGAGCCAGGACAGTTTGTTTGGCCGTGGTCTTGCGCGTTTGCAGGCACAGAAGGAGCAACCAGCAGATTGAGAACATAGGAACGCTCTTGTACGGCGCGGCAGTGGCGAATTTAGGGTGGTTCTGGGCGTAAAGCTGGAGCAGCTGACAGGCGTTCGCCGACTTCCCGCAGCACAAAAGCTGAAAAGAAGTAAAAGATGTGGAATTTTATCAAGACAGTGCTACCTCAAGAACTGCTTTAGCTCCGACAAGATCGGCGTCTTGGTCGCACGCTCCTCTCTTCTCGAGTTCAATAAGGCCGTCGGCGAAGCTCGCTGGGTCGTTGGACAGGAGGAAATGTCTCTTGGCGTCGTGGAAGTTCCCACTTTCCATTATAATCTTGGCAGCGCGTTTGTGGAGAGCGGGGCTTCCATATTTGGCCTCGTTCTTGGTTGTTGCGGTGACCTGGGTCCATTTGAAGGCAGCATTGAGCAGTTCGCTTCTTCTGTCGATCCGCGAATCGGTTTCGTTGGGCAAGACGGAAGGAATGCCCCTGTAGATCTGCAAGAAGAGGACGTTCCACTTTTGAAGGACAACAATAACACTTACCGTCTCGAAGCTGTCCAGCAGCTCCTCAGAGACCCTGGTGTTGGATTCAGTCAAGGCGTCAACGAATAGCTCCGCGAGGTTCAGAGCGCTTGAAAACTCGCCAACTGAAACGCACAAGATAAGCTACTCACAGGATTGGAAAAAAAACCTTTGATCATCTTCATGGCGCCTCCATAAAGAGAGTCGATGAGGGCATCGTACTTCTTATGTCTCTTCAAGCGAGGATATATCGTAAGATATCCCTGGAGAGCCTCGTAGTAGTTCTTCTCGTCGAAGCACCTTTGCGCTTTCTCCTCGAGTCGTTTGATCTAAAGACGCGCTGGGTACAAAACCGTCGGAATGCACAGAACTCACAGGAGCCATGTCGTCCGAGGTGAAGAGGCTCACCAAAGGAATGTCGCCCATTGGTGATGGGGAGGCAGGTAGACGTTGACACGATCCGGTCTCGACGTTGCACCCCTAGAAACAATAAGATTGTTTTACATGCTTTCTAGTATTACTTTTCCATTCAAGTAGATGGTACAGCTGAAGCTGGTGAACTGTCCTTGTGGAAATTCGACGCGGACCAGCTTGAATGAACCAGAGTAAAGAGTTCTCAGGCATCTCCGGATACTGCTCATGTCTTTAGAGTCATCGTTTTTTAACCTAAATTAAATACTTACGATGGATTGGCCAAAACTTGGCAGCGTATGCTTTTAAATACCCTATCAATCCCGGGTATGTTCCTCGCATATCAGAAAAATAGTCAAAGTAGGGGAAAAACTTACGTTATGAAATTGGAAATCTTCAGGTCCCGGGTTCCAACAACATGGCGTCTGTGGTAAGTTACCGTCCTGACGAGAACGAGTTGTTTGTTCACGTGTACCTCACCAGTTGCGAAATGTCGGTACCTAAAGTCGCGGAAATGCTAAACGAAGAAATCAACTGGGCTGTTCTACTCATTCATACCTTATGTAGCACTGTTACCGCTACTGTCCACGCAAATAGCAGGGAAATCATCTTCCACGGGAGATCCTCTGAATCGAGCTGCCCGAGACCTGAAATAGTGTTATATAGCATTATACAATAAAGACAACATTACGATATCCTTTCTGGAAGTCGCAGGCGTAATTCACAACGAGTCCAAAGACAAATAGTGCGCAAATCGCGCCCTTCCGAAGTTTGTTTATTCCATATCGTTGGTATAACTCGCGTGCAACGATGGGTACCGCCGTCGCTAATCCCAGTGGTGCCAGTAGCCACAGATACACTATAGGATCACTAAACGGAGGTATCTCAGAAGTCATACCGACCAATGTCAAGGGCCTGAATCCGTATGAATGATCATCCTTACCTCATATCAGTCTGACTTACAGTCTGGACAGACCGCATCTTCAGTCTTCGCCATCTCGTCTGGGGCGCTCCGGCTTCCTTGGGCAGGAGGGACTTAATGCCTCCGTATTTCTGCAAAAAATGGCGTTCAGCTTTTGAAGAACAACAGAAAAGTGTGCCTCACCTTCTCAAAGCGATACAGTGTCTCCCCAGACTTGGCTAAGGTTTCAACGATTAAGTCCGCGAGGTGCAGACCACTTGTAGACTCACCGACTGAAACGCACAAGATAAGCTACTAACCAAATTCGAAAGAAACCTTCGAACATCTTCTTGACGCCTTTAAAAAGACAGTCGACGAGGGCATCGTACTTCTCCTGTTTCTTCAAACGAGGAGAGATCGTAAGATATACCTGGTGCGCCTCGTAGTAGTTCTTCTCGTCGAAGCACCGTTGCGCTTTCTCCTCGAGTCGCTTGATCTGAAGACGCGCTGGGTACAAACCCATTGGAATGCACAGAACTCACCAAAGGCATGTTGTCCGCGCTCGCAGCTTCTTCTTCGTTGAGGGTAGGAATGACCATGCACTTGTCGCCCTTCTGCCAGTCGACTGGAGTGGCAACCTTCTTGGCGGCAGTCAACTGTAGACTGTCGACAACGCGCAGGATTTCGCTGAAAAGAAGCAATAGCATGAGAAGAACCAAAGACAATATTACTCGAAGTTGCGTCCAGTGGTGGCTGGATACAGAATCTTCAGCTTCATGCGCTTCGACGGGTCGATGACGAACACCGCTCGTGCGGTGACAGGTGCGCCTCTGGCGTCCTTCTCCTCGGGGTCGAGCATCTCCAGCTTGTTTGCCAGAACGCGGTCTTCATCGGCGATGATAGGGAACGGGAAGCCAGCTGAACTACAATAAGCGTCATCGATAACGAAAGCACTCACCTGAGCAGCACTTCGTCTCCTCATCACCTTCGCCACAGCCCTTTGCAGCCGTGGCCTGCTTACAATACTCGACGATATCGGGAATCCACTGGCGATGAGATTCAGCGCTGTCACAGCTGAGGGCGATCAGCTTCACATCGCGCTTCTTGAACTCTTCGTTGAGTTGAGCGGCACGGGCGAGCTCAGTAGTGCAGACGGGGGTGAAGTCGTTCGGATGGGAGAAGAGAATCGCCCAACTGTTGCCGATCCACTCATGGAAGCTGCTAATCTGGCCTACGTTGGTTTCGGCCGAGAACTCGGGGAAAACGGAGCCGAGCAGGAGAGGCATCCTTACGGGTTGGGATCACTAAAACTAGACTACTTAGCACGCTCTGCAGATCCATCGCGAACGCCGATAACATTGCCGGAGAAGGCTGCGTAGAAGAAAAGGACCGAGCGACGAAAATGACAAAAGTTAAACAATTAGCGACGACTGCTGAGCATGACACACTAGGATTTGGAGGCGCACCAAACATAAGTTATCTGATTCCCGAGAAAGCGGTATCGTGCCGCAGATTCAAACAAATCGTATGTTTAAAGTTTGCTGTTTAAAGCTGTAAATTAAGCGGCGGTATTCGTTGATTGTTCGTCAATGAGCCGATGGGGGCAGCATTCCCCCACTTTTTACCAAGGAAGCTTTCCCACAGAAAAGTGCATAGCATTCTATACGCAAACACTCATACTCACACAGAAGACGTATGCATGCCCAGATGAAGACACACGAACCCTCACCAAACATGCAAGAGCGTCAAATGCGAAACCGTTCAAGACCGGTATTAGACGCGTGGGGTACGGTACTCGTGGCGTGTGGCCTCAGGAGTCAGGATCCTTGATCGACGGTGGCCCGAAATTCAGATTACTGCCCGCCCACAGCGAGTTCAAATTGGTGACAGTGAAGAATGAAGAACAGAATGTGGAAACGCCTCTATTGAAGGCGTAAATAATATATATTGAAAGAACCGGAGCCCGCGCGCAGATTGCGCGCAAGTGCGTTTACAATATATGCAAGTGTTGGAACCTCTGTAATGGGAGGACTTCTTGCATTTTGAGCTGTCTTTTGCCGTTATGACTTCAGAATCATAATAGATAACTTTAAAATGCTTCCATAAAGGCGATCGCGTGAGACAAAGGCCGACCAATTCTGATCTGGTAGCTCTACGCTTAACTGGAAGCACTTAACGGAAATCTCCTCCGCAAATTATTACTTTTCCGGCAAACGGAACGTCGCTGTGCATCAAATCGCGCAATATCATATCCATAATTCTGAGGATATTGGATTGTACCATGGAAGCCTCATCCACTATGAAAACATCAGTTTCCCTCAAGATTTCGGCCTTTTTAGAGCTTGCAGATATATTAGATGTTGACTCATCGGTACAGTATAATGGAAGTCCGAACGTATAGGCTTAGGCTGAGTGAAGTGTTTGGCCATAAGGCAAAAGTTGTGCCGCGATGCCGGTGAAAGCTGTTGTCGCAAATTTAAAACCTTTACTTGTGATTATGATAAGAAAGAAAATAAGTGATAAGAAAACCCCAAAATATTGTCGGCCCATACGCGGTATTCATAGAGTTACGGACCCAAAATTTTATTCTGGCCACATATATACCCTTCGTCCAGATCGACAAGGAATGTCTGTATGGCGTAGTGGTTTTGATGTTCGACTGCCACGCGAACCCTTTTTGGTTCGAATCCACCCTCGGGATTTCTTTTTAATTTTTTTTTCTTTAGCTTTTTAATTCTTATTCTTCAATGAACAATCGTTTTTTTTTTTGCAAAAAGAAAACTAGCAATCACGATCCAAGGAGTTTTCATTTCAAACGGCGACGATGGATCAGTGCTACTCATTGATTCCTGGAATGGCTACTCTCAAGCACGCAAACTCTACGGCGAGGATCAGCGAAAGATTGAGTTTTAGAATATCTCAAAATGTTGCACCGGAGGTTGCCAACCACTTGAGTGCTACTTAAATAGACAATTTAAAGCCTTTGACCAAGCTCATTGTCGTATCAAGCCAGATTTTATCGTCTCCACCAGAAGAAACATGGGCCCAGGTTTGGATTTTACTGTATGGCAGTTCTCCTTCCCTCGTTCCAAATCTCCTATTCAATATGCGTGGCACGCAGTTGGGTATGTTGCTAGTTTTTTGCGATTGCTAGTTTTTTTGCAAAAAAAAACGATTGTTCATTGAAGAGTAAGAATTAAAAAGCTGAAAGAAAAAAAATTAAAAAGAAATCCCGAGGGTGGATTCGAACCAAAAAGGGTTCGCGTGGCAGTCGAACATCATAGCCACTACGCCATACAGACATCTCTGGTGGATGTGGACGAAGAGCATATATGTAGCCAGAATAAACTTTTTGGGTCCGTAACTCTAAGAATACCGCGTATGGGCCGACAATATTTTGGGGTTTTCTTAGCTACCCATAAGCCTACACGTGTACAAAAGTTCGTTTCGATCTGAACATCGCACTTCGTGTAGCCCCCTTGTGAGCCACTGGGAAGCGTTTTTCCGAGCCTTCGGACAGAACGTGGAGCATCTCCAGATTTTCAGCTACAAGATGGAAGCAAAGCAGTTCGAGATCCTCGCGAGGTGTCTTTCCGGGCTCCCGAAGCTCAAGGTATGTTACCATTGTGCAAAGATGGCGTAAAATTAGAGAATGCGTGGGAATTCCAGTGCGTGGCGCGCATTGATGGTGGGACTGTGAGAAGGGCTGATGATAGCCGTTGATCGTCGCTTATATCCACGCGGTTGTTGACTGTGTAACCCTTTTGATGCTCCAGTTCTCCGTACCTCCTTGACGCTTTCCGTAGCCCTTACAACGAGACGCAAAAGGCACGAATTTAATCGATAATATACATATTCAGTGCTTTGTGCGGATTCTTTGTTGTGATATTGTGGAATTTCATATAATCTCAATTATTGAACCAAGCTCTACTTGAGGCCCTACTTTAGTATTTTTAGACGTTTGATACGACGGGAAACACGGCACACGTGCACTCCGTGCGTACATTGTTCCTAGAGCTGGCCAACGCTAGAAGGAAGACTTATTACCTGGTAGGAACAGTGTTGGAATTTATCAAGCATCAAAATGTCCTTTTAGTGCGTAGTAATTGGCTGTATGTTGTTTATATCCATATACACAGATCCCAGATTGTTCGTCGATAATCATGGACTATACGACTTGCGGGAAGAACTCCATCCAGGGTTCAGAGTTGAAACTTTTGACCCGGAAAGCTCGTTTCACTGAACGATACCCGGGCTCGTAGTAAAGCGCGCTCAGCTTACATCATGGAGGAGAAGAATCACCACCGTTATAGCTAGTTGGGCTACTGTGGTCCCTTATGTATTCCTTTAATGCTCCTTGT
>JADLIF010002198.1:0-47354 GCA_016648015.1 Steinernema khuongi | reverse complement strand
ACCACCGATCCCTTACCACCCTCCTCCCGCTTCTGGAATTTTCCACTTTCCCACAACGTGTCGACCTCGCAAACGTCCAAAAACACAATCTCGCCACCTCGCCGGTTTCAACGCCATCGGACTCATTTCGTTTCACGCCACGCACGATAAGAAACTCGAGCGCACACTTATCACCTCGTTGCCGCCAGAAAGTCTAAACGACGCCACGATCCACGTTCCATCGACGGGTCACTGTGGCGACGGGCACCAAAACTGAATTGATCCAAACTCCCATGCAAATGGGGTGTTGTTTTGGCGATGTGCCCTCTACACAGCTGTAGGAACCCGTTGAGCGCCGGTTCTGCTCCAGTCGATCGATTAGATTCGAATTTTGTGATTTTGGGTTCACCGCTGTCCGCTACCCGTGATAAGCGTCTTAGCGTCCGACACAGCGTCGCTAATCCCCTCGGCCGTGTCAGCTACTTCAGTTTTTGGACATTGCAAAAACGTCACAAGCGACGCGTACTCTGGTGCTTGAGAACATGGCCTGCCACCAAAACAGGAACTGATTAGCGGAATTTGCGGGAAGGGCGGACACGCTGCAGGAAATCGCTTAGAGGTCGCCTTGTCCGAGCCCTGGTCTCCGATTTCTTAGATATGGGCCGGCAATTTTGAATCTCGTTGGCTTAGTTGTAGGTAAATATGTCCTTGTTGGTGCTTAACTCTAAGTGGGCATGAGAGCTCGTGATCTGTACAGTAAAAACAAATAGAGAGTGCACATGATTCACGATGATCCATGCGGAAGAATTACGATCTCTTCCTCGGACTCCGAATGTACTTATCACCGAGGACGTAAATATTAGTACATGTGGCTACTGGATCCATGGATATAAGCTGATCAAGTGAGTTTTCGAAGGGAGTGTAGGACCAAAAATTGTGTCAAACTGTGTCTTCAAGTACGCCCTACGTGCTCCAGTTCCTAATCAAAAAACGAGATGTGTTTGTGCACTTTTACGTTTTGCTCGCAACAGTCCCATCGGTACAAAGAATCACGGATCACCATGCTTTTTGGCACGTTAACAGAATACAGTAGCTGTAGCGTTGAAAGGGTAGCCCGGAACACTCTCAGTTGTAGCATTTCGAACCAAAAAAATATGAGTTTTTATTGCTCATTTTGTTCATACTTGAGACAAAGAGGCCCTCCACAAAAATGAATTACTATTCCATTACTGTAATTTCGAAATTACCCAAAAAAAGTTCCAAAAATACAAGTAGCCTCAAAATGGCTGAAAAAATGACTTACATAGAAGCAAGAATAAAAATTTTCAAAAAACTTTGGATCCATATGTAATCCGATGTCTTTTCCAGAGTATTTAAAGCTCCCCATTTTGAAGTATTAAAGGCTTGGAACCTTTTCAGCAAGAAATTAGCAAAAATTTAGAACAATTTTTCATTAAAAAAAGTTTGAAAAACCGTAAAAGATGAAAATGGATTGATTTCCACCTATTTCGGTCCTCCTTATGGACTGCATATTTTGCATCAGCCCTTTGCATTGTCTATAAATGAAATTGTACTGTTCCGTGATTGGCCCTTTCACTGGCAAATCATTGAAATGCTTAGGAATTATATTAACGCCATCCCAATAACTGGAGTTGTGCAAAAATTTTGAACAGTTTTGTATACGAAAAGTCTGGGAAACCGTACATCAGAATGGAAGAAACATTCCGTGCGTATTCCAATTTCTTTAAATTGTACACCGTCAAAAATAAAATAAAAAAATGACAGTGAATAAAATTTTCAAAAACTTTGGATCGACATGAAATCCGGTGTCTTTTCTTTGTATTTAAAGCTCCCCATTTAAGCTCACCACAATTAAAAGGTAGCAAAAATGTTTATCAATCTTGTACCAAAAAAGTTTGGAAAACCGAGCATCAGAATGAAAATGGTCCGAGAAAAGTTCATGCTGCATTTCTGTAAATTTCGGTCCCCCTTTGGACTGCATATTTTGCATCAGCCCCCTAGCCACATTACATTTGTCCATAAATCAAATTATAGTGTTCCGTGATTGGCCCTATCACCGCCATAAACGCTTCCGGTCGATCGTTAAACTTTTCTCGGCCGGTTTGACGTCAAGGCTACAAGCCCAGGCTATTTTCATCCTGATCACATGAGATAAGGTTATGTCCGAAGCAAGAATTCCTCAGTTCATCGATGATGGTGATCGGTAGAATACAGGGCGAAGTCCACAACAAGGACGGCGAGACCTTATGTTGTGCACACAGCACGCTGTAGTGCCTTCTTGTTTCAGATCCAGTGTTCCACAGGCCTTCATTCGTGCATACATTTCATTTTGTAATGAACTGGTCAAAGACCGAAGGTGGACACAAAAAGCTTCTTCTGGCATCATCCTTTCATCATCCTTTATGGCATCACCCGTTTGGAGAATACCGCTAGGTAGCCCGCGTGCCCAATTACCGATAACACCGCTGCTCGCATCGGGCAAAGTTCACTATACGGATTACTTAATTTTTTACAACCGGTGCGCTCCCATTATTTTTGCTTGTCATCAAACGTCGCCATCGGCTAACTGGGGCTTCCCCAATCTGAGTGCACCTCTCGTGACACTGATGCACCGCGGTAAGCGGATCATAAATCTTTTGTTTCCATTTGAACAAAGCGGAACGCAAGACGATGAGCAACCGAAAATGGGCAAGGAGTAGTGCTGTTCAAATAGTATGTCGTTTTTTCATACGTCGGATTTTGATAAATCTTGAAAGCTTCAAATCAAGATCCAAAGAGCTTTTTGAAGCCAATACGACACCAAAAACCTCAAAAATTTGGCCGAAATTTTTTTATTAACAAAACATTCTAGAGCTCTTCCCTTCACAAAAGCTTACTAGGTTGATCTTACTCACAATTCTTCACAATTTTTTTCGGTGTTTTTTTAATGTTGCTCAAAAAAAACTGACTTAGAAACTTTTCTTCTAAATTTTTTAAAAATTCTAAAAAAAAAGATTTTCTTCCCCCTTTTTGCTTTTTAGCACATTTGTCAAAATAAAAACCAAAAAACTCCCGGGACATCAAGTAAACATTGCTTGAAGCGCAGAGTTCTTTACTCCTTCGCTCTGAGTCACCCCATCCTAAATTAATTCACACCTTCGCTGGGATCGTAAACTCCCTTCTTCCAGAAAAGTGTGTTTGCCCACGTTCCCCACATGTTTACCACGCGGATGTTCGGTGCACACGTCCAAACTCAATCGAGCGGCCACTCCATCACCGGCTGTTTTGAAACGTTCCCACCGCGGTGATAACGCCGCCGAGTTCAAGTCAATCGATTTATTTGTCTCTGTTGAGCACTTTTGTCGAATAAATTACAATTCGAGGAGAATCACGTCGTGAGAGGAAAGTCCGGCTAAGTGAGAGGAGGCTGAGATCGACCGGTATGGGGGTGGGATGTACTAGATGAGGACGTCAGATGAGGACGTTTGTGACAGTTCAGAGATGAGATTCGTCGTCGTATGTACAACGGGGTCAGGCACTTGGCGGCTGTCTTGGGAGGGGAGGCGTACCCGCGGAGTTCAGTAGAGTTGGGAAGAGGGGGAGGAGGGGGTGGAGGTTGGTGCAAGCGCTTCCTTCGAAGGCTTCTTGTCTTTCTCGGAAAGCGGCGTCGACGGCATGGTTAACGCGACGTCATAAGTAGGCAGTGGAGGGATCTCGTCGTCGTTCAGAGGGCTTGCGTAGCATTGACCCTTCGAGTCGCACTTCAGCTGATATGGTTTGTTGTAGTCGATGGGCGCTGGCACGTTCGACGGATTCACGTCTGTAGCGGAGCGGGGCTTAGATCCGACGGAGAACAAAGGTCGGACTCACCGGTGTTTCCGTTCGCCGTGCGGTTGTTCCTGGCGCGGGGCTGTAGGAAGCACGTGCACGTGGAGATGGAGCACACCACGCCGAACAAGGTGCCGAACACGAAGAACTGGCAGATGATGCGGGAGCTGATAGAGTTCGCTGAAAGAGGAGCTGGGTTAAGAGGATGTTTCTTAGATCTTGTGTGATTGTAATGTGGACAAAAGGTTGAGAAGATGAGATAGAGCCCCTCTAGGTGCTTTGGGAAGACCCCACTTACAGGAAGAACCGCTACTAGAATCGGCGTCGGTGTCGTTTCCAGGAGTCGTCGACGGCTCCACCGTAGCGGTGAACACTTTCTCCGCATTCTCCGCACTCGCTTTTCTCTGATGGTTTTCGAAGATCTGCTCCAGGGTCTGCTGCAGGACGCGTTCTGAGATGAGCCTGATGGGCTCGTTGGTACGCTCGTCCAGTTTGACGTCCGCGTTCTTAGCCAGCGTCTCTAGCAGCTCGTCCCTCGTGTTTCGGAGGTTTTCTTCGACCTGCTCCTGAAACACGAGATGTCACTTGTGTCGTCATTTTTAAGTGCCGTTTTCCCAAATGCACCTTTTGATGAAAAACAAACGTCATAGGACATTCGCTTCTGCCCTTTGAAATACCAAATTTCGAACGAAATGAAGAAGAATGTCCTGAACATAGAACATCACAATAACAGTAACCCTAAACCGCTAGAATTTTGTCCAAAAAGACTCCAATATACTGTAGATTATCATAGAAAAGAAAAACTTACAAGGTCTTTAGGGTCGGTGAGGGTGGCCGAGCCGTTCTTGAGATCGACCAATGAATCCGAGCCTCCCTCCAGAATCTTCCGGAAGAGGCTCTCGTCGCCTTTTGTGGCTACCGCTGCGTCTGGCTGACTGCTGAGCGGTTTTCCGCTGACGACCAAGAGGACGGAAGCCACCAGCGAAATGAAGGTAATAACACTCATTTTCTGAAACAAGCACAAGACTAAACTCTGGGAAGAAGAAGGCGCAGGAGATGGAAGAGTGGTTCGCGCGCGCGCGCGACCGGTTTGCCGTCATCTCCTTGTTGTCAACAGCTTATCTGTCAAGCGACGACGCGACCCCGAAGTAATCTTTAATTTTTTGGAACGAGCTAAAGGTGGCACTGCGTACGCGCGCTCTCCCGAGGCGACGGGTCGTATGACTCAAGGCGTTGACGAAATATGAATAGCGGGTCTCTCCGCCCCGGAGGGTGGACGCCGGAGGGCGCACGCGGGAGAGTACAGTGCAGGAAGCACCCGACGACGCAGTAAATCAAATAAATCAAAGACGAAAGAGGCTTCTAATCGCACGACTCTGCAGGTCGGGATTACAGTTGGGTGCCTGTGGCGGCGGAAAAGGTCACCTGGAGATAATGGACCTTGTCTTTGACACGCCACTGGGGGAGGGCAGAAGAAGGAGGGCAAATAAGGCAATAACAAATAAGTGCGAAAGGAATGGTAACTGCAGGAGTAGCTGCAGAGTAGTCAAGGTCAGAGGAGGAGCAGTCAGCGTCAATCAATCAATCTCTCGGTTTACTACACGTTGAGGGGCCCGTTTCTCGCAAGTGCATTTACATCAGAGTTTACAATATAGTAGGCCGGAAGAAGATCATAGAACTGCCTCTCTAAGGCTCAGTTTGCTCATCTCCGGACTAGGTAAACGATGGATTTACAAAAATGACCGTAATCCAGAACATCCACCCAAAGAATTATTAGGAAGGAAAAAGATCCTTGAGGGGCTGCTTCAGTGTATAATCCATACGGTCACCGTCACCTAAACCATCTTAAATAACATCTCATAGGTGCAAACCGCGGACAGCAGGGAACTCCCGTGACGGCCTCCAAAACCCAAGTAGACGAAGAGCCCCTGTGGTGGCGACGCCACCACCAAAACAGGCGCAAACTTCGCACCCGCCCTCCAGCACCGCCGCCACTATCTTATCAGTCGGGAACGCCTAACGCCCTCGCTCCGGGTCAGCGCGCTATCAGTCCGGAGACTTCTTCTCCGCCGGCTTTAGTCTCCGAGACAGCGGTGGACAGCGACGACAAATTCGCCGTGAACCGCCGCGGTTTGTGGTTTGAAGGACGACGGAGGGTGACGCAAAAAGTGAAATTTGATTTGATGCGCCCAGGCTTAGATTGGCGATGGGGAAATGTTGCAGCTGGCACGTGGCCGCTCCGAGCGAGCGAAAGTCAGATGCTACTGGACGGTTGGGATAGGTGCGGACAGTGATGAATAGCGACAATTAGATGGGTCCGCCCATTGGACTAGGGACAAGAGCGGTTGCCTTTGAAAGTAGGGGCATTGTTTAGTGATGCCGTAAGCCTTTAAGATGGAATGGAACCTAACGAGGTTTCAAGAAGAGGAATGTCATAAAGGGTTTCGTTCCTTAGAAGGACTGGATCTTTGGTGTCTTCTTCGAAGCTGTCATAATGTGGATAATCCTAGAAAAACGAGGAAGAAGGTACCTTCGAAAAGTCATTGTTTAAGGCTGAATAGAGTTGACGAAGAGCTTTCAAGAAAGAAACGGATCTAACGAAAGGAAACGGATTCTACGCCAATCAGATGGCGTTTTTCTTAGAAGGAAAACATGGATGAGTAAGGTATCGTCGAAAACATGGAAAAACACAATGGGAAGATGATGCGCATTTACAAAAAGTGCAAGAAGGAACAAGAATTGCATCCGCCGAGCGTCGATTGGCGTTGGTACCTTCTAGGAACCTGACACGGCCTGAAGAACAGGTAACAGGCAATCTTTTGAAAACGGTGCCTGTCATTTCTAAAGATGAAGAAGAGCTTTGGTGCCCTCAGGAATTTTGCAAGACCATAGTCCAGGAAAGCGTGGACACTGAAAGCGGACCTAACGGCCTTCCACACAGAACAGTGAACTGAAGGACCGAACAAATAGGCCGAATAACTTTTCAAATGATCAGCTGTTTACATTTCCAGGCAAACAGCCGATCGAATAGTAAATAAAATTACCGCTGGAGAAGCGGGATGTTGATATAAGGGCCCACACGCGCGTTCTTACACGTTTATCTTCTACGAATCGTCACAAAAAATACGGTTGAGCTGAACAGGAAATGCCCTCCCTTCGTTTATGGCTTTGTTCTTTGCTCTTGGCGGTACCGTGGACAATAATATATGAACTGGGGTCATAAAATCACGAGAAGAAGTGGTGGCTGTTGACATCTGATGATTATTACCATGATGAAACAAGTAAAAAGTAGACGTATCACGTACAGTAACCTAGATTATCATAAGTTTAAATTTAGCACTTGTAATAGAACTCAGGAAAGAGTCTTCTCCACTAATGTTCTGCATAACGAATCCATAAGAAAACGAAAAAACACAAAACACAGCTGTGCTGCATGTCTTAGTTCTGCAGAAAGCCTCCTAGTCTTCCAGTCCCTAAGTCCCTGATTGATTCGAATGCCTCCGTGAATTATGTGAAGTGTTGTTTTCGCATGCCCTATTCTAAACAAAACATGGAACGCTTTTTATGTTAAAAGAGAAAGGACGAAGGCAAAACACTTAAAATGACATTCGAAAAGGGAGAGAATCACCAGAACGTACTTTTCAATTGATAGATCTTGGTGGTGGGATTTAATTCCTCACCGAGTAAGCTGAAACATACTCTTATAGGCCTAGAAAACGGCCCTTAAAATCCGATAGAAATTCAACAGTTAAGGCGCTTCCAAGAATAATAGCGGAGACAACAAGACGGTGTCGACGCCTGGGAGCGATCACGAGGGGCGGTCAACATGGTAAGACGTCCTACTATGCGCCAAGCGCTCCTATATAAACAACACTCCGCCGACCGAAAACAAAGGTCATGCTAAAAAGAAACTTTCCGGTATCTGCATGTACTTCGCCGTCGCCACCAAAACATGCCCAAGTGAACGTTCTGTTTACAGCGTGTGAAGAGACGATCGCTCAAACACCAAAATCTAAGATCGTCATTTTACACAAATTGGGTGTGTGAAGAAGAAGGGGAATTCGGCAACGCCTCGCGAACTGCTCTCCCTCGTCCATAACAGCGTCTTCGTCCTTCCCAGCGCCCCAGGCACGTCCCCTTCCGGTCCTTTCGGAAACCGTCTTCGCGGGGATCATTTATGCTAATGCAACGGTGCCCGGAGTGAGGAAGTGGTTACGTGACCGCTTCCAGGAGAGACCCCATGTTGCGAACAACAACTTTAGATGGTGGGATCGCGGGGGGTAACACGCCAGGGTTGAAAGAAATACCAGAAAGTGAGCACTGCGCAATGGGAAAACTGCTCGTCAACAAGGCACAAAAATCGGAGAAGACGAAGAACAAAGCTGAGCTTCTCGCCGTTCTGAAAAGTTCTGATTTTTCGTAGATTCGGGTTTGACCGTAGCCCTAGTCTTAGCCTTGAACAAAAATGATCCTTAGAGTCTCACAATGTCAAATATCGACACTTGATATTCATTTTTTAATGTGTTATTGTTTTATTGTTTTTCAGTAAAATGAGTCTCGCCCGTGGTGGCAATCATCCGTTGAAAGATGTCCTTGAAGAGTAAGGAAGCTAACCTTCAACCACACACCAGAAATAGATCGTATATTTTATGCCTTTTGTCTTTTTGGATTTGTATTTTGTGCCTGTTTAAAGCCACACTTATGAAGAAGCGGCTGCAATAGCTGAAGCGAGAACTGGGACTTGACAACGGCTAACGCCTCCTCGTTTGACGAAAGAATATCGTTCATTGTTGCAATCTCGTTAAAACCCTTCCATTTCCTTATTCAGAACGAGTTGAAGACAACTATGATTATAAGAATTCGGTAAAAAACAGCAATTTGTGAGAAAATGTGTAATTTGTAATCGTGGAATTGCCAAAAATATCGACCGATCCAGGTATGTAATTTTGAATAAATTTTTCACATTTATTGATCAAATTGCACATAATTTCAAATTTGCTGGGAACCCGTTAGCGATCTGTTTTACCGCAGTACTAAAGAAATGCTTATAATCCGAGAAAATTTGCAACTGAAAACTAATGTAGCACTACCTCAGAAGCAGTGGGGGTGCAAAGACAACACTTGTCCAGGGGGGTCATAAGAAACAATCCAGGGGGTCCTCAACTTTCGAAGAAGTATTTACGACCGAAGAAGGAAAGAAACACGTCGTAAATAGTTTCTCGGGATACAAAGAACGCCGCATTCCCTTCCACACAGTGGACAAACACGCTTTGCGTTAAAAGGAACATTGAAAACCGCTATGGAATTTCCGAAATCAATTATATAAACGACGGTTTTTATCAAAGAGCCGACTTTGGGCTCCAGAGCGCAGAAGCTGAAGCGCTGCATACCAAAAGATATTTATATGCATTTCCAGTTAACGGGGAAGTGAAAACTAAAGGGGAGGCCCATGTCCTGAGGCTATACTAATGAATCATAATTCCAGACGCGCGGACTGGAGGCTTGTGTAGCGCAAAAAAAGTTAAGCCCTCTGAGAACAATGATCATAAATTTGCCGGTAAAGACCGAAAAGAGGCGTCGTGATTTATCGCCTGGCTGACCGTTTTATGATCGCCCGTTCAGAGCTGAAATAAGACAGAGTTGGAGGACAGTGTGCCTGGCGGGCAGGCTTGCGAAGTATTTGGATTTTTAGAACAGGAATCTGCACTGGAATTGGAGAAAGGCGAGAAAAGCAACAGATAGAGCGCACAATGGGGGATTGCGGGATTACAGTTCCATTCAGAAGGGACGACCTTGAATTGTTGTTTATACATTGAAACAAACGTGCATTTTAGGTCGACGGAGGAGAGTACGTGCACTGGGAGAGCCAAAAGAGAACTAATTTCATATTATGCAAATGTGACCACTCAACCAGATCGCCACTACGATCGGAGAGAGCGCTCGCTCCAATTTGAAACATATGGAAGTGCTATGCATCTTTGTCTTTGGGTGGCAAGGCAGAGGAATTTGGTAGTCGCCTGGTTTGGGCAACAGAGGAACAGAATGATGACCGTAAATAAGAACAGGAAAAGGGAATGTTACAGCAGCTTATTTAAACTATTACGGAAGAATCATTGAGCAGAGGAGGGACGTGTTGAAGGCAAGAAGGTCAACATGACTGTTTAGGCCATAGCAGCTGACGATGATAACGATTTTGAATGATCACGAATTGTACGTGCTTCCTAACAGAAGCGATCGAATTGGGAGATCATAAAAAACAATTCGATCAAGACTCGGAGAACTCGAACGGTGTCATTATTCGCTCTAAGGAAGGAAATATGTGCAACTTGCTCACGTGCAGCCATGCACACAATCTGGCTCCTTAAAAATGTTCTCATGAGAAAAAGGCATCGCAAACAAAACCTTGTGCGTGCTTCCCACCAAAAAACGGTCAAAACAAAAGATCGAAAAGGTGTTTTGTTTTCCCCCGATGGCTCATGAGCGTCAGCAGATGATGTATGACTGTTTCACTAGAAGGGAAGCTACCCAAAAGGCAACACAAACTAGTCAAGTATACCTACAGATCAGAACAAGAAAAGTAACAACACCAGTTCGGCTGGACATAGAAAATGACACAATGACCGCTCGGACAGACATATATCTAACATTCTAAACAAGAACAGGAGTGGAGTATCACAACACTGACTATTCCGACAGTTGACACTCCCGGAACGGCTTATAAGTCCTCGGAGTTCCCATTGTTTAAAGTGACCTTTGAAGTTTACGTGCGTTCCGGCAGACACAACCACTCACAAATCGCATTACGAGAACTTGATCGTTTGCCATGATACGGAGGGAAAGATCGGGACTGTGCGCCAGGAATCGAAGAGTGCGAACGAAGGAGAACACGTAAAATACAGGTTCCTCGGCACAAGGTATATTTGCTTTGTCCCAGCAGTACAGCAGAGTGCATGACCGAACTGAAGAGTTGGCTTCGCACTTCGAACTTTCGAATTCTTAGGGTTCTAACCTTCGAAAGTCTAATCTCAAAGTTCAAGAAGCTGTTTTTACCGTATTAGCCCGGAGTGCTACAGTATACGGAGTTCTGAGTCACGTCCTCTAGATCTTTGGTTCCTGTCCCCCTCGCCCCCACTACGCATGCCCTAACCGGAATGGGAAGGAGCTAATTATGCAAATGAGTGCGGCCAGTCGTCGTGCCAAACGAATGGGACAGGAAATTGACGTGCGCGAGAGGCGCTTCCTCTGCAGCAGGTAGCCCGGCGGCGATCGAAGCCGCAATTTATAGCAAAAACGGGGGGACAAGGCCGCCGGCCGGTGCCTTCAATCACCTTCGCGAAGTTTTAAGGAATCCGAAGTGCGCGTCGGTAACACCGTCGTCACAGCACTTTACACAGCTTCGCGTTTTGACGCGAAAGAACTGATCGGAGACGAAGTTAAGTTATTATGGATCGGAGGAGGAAGAAGTGCGGGAAAGCGTCGGCAACGGGTTCCTAATTGATTCGCGTTGCTTTCCTAACTAATGGTGGGAAGGGGGGAATTAGCTGTACAGTGGGCGGCTATCCTTATATAGGGGTTAATTTCATCACACTACACAGCCTTTTAATGCCCTTTAAATTTGACGAATGCACCGAAGCGGGGTATCTTTTTGCAATTCAGGTTGCGCTGTGTAATATTTGGTGTTGAACACGAGAACGAATGACGCAGAAACTCTCACGTGTCTTTGGCGAAGGGCAAGTGTCTACCAAAGATAGAAAGAAACCATCACGAGAGTTCTCAGGGATTCATAAACATTAAAACACTCATGAACAATTGTGGATTCCCATAAAAGGCGGGTTACCAGTAGGAGTGTCTTCCTTATTTTAGCTTCTAGTTTGCCGAATTTCAAAGCAAAGGCTTTCAACCGGAATGCCGGAATACTGGTGGTAGAATAGTGGTGGTCCCAGTGCTATATCAAATCCAAAACGCTTTTAGTTACAGTATTTGTGCTTCCCAGAGTTGTATGATATGCTGCGACAAAAGATGACAACTTTCCACAAAAATCCTTCTACGACGACTGATATGGACAGATGTTTGGTCCTCACGAGTGATCAAGGCGCTGACTCAGGGGCATGCAATCCCTTGTCCTTTGCGACGTTCTTTTCGACCTGTTTTCCAGGAGCATGTGTGGGCGACATTTGTGATGTTGACGGTGGTCATTGATACATGATGGTGCCTTGAAATGTCGCTGTTCAAAATAGTCAAAAATGACCATAATAAACAAGAATGTGAGCATTGAACGGTTCGGAGAGATCCCTAGTGTCCATATTAAATGAGTTAAATGAAAACATGATCCAGAGGCTTAAATATAAAGGGAGAATAAAGATAGGTAAAAAAATACGCGGTAAATTTTACCAGCATACCAATTTCCTCGTCATTAACCTCCAAATCGGGGCTAGAACCTGTAATTTCATGTGAGGTGTCGTGTCTGCTTTTAACAGAGGAAATGAACCCTAGATCCTTACGTGGCGTGCAACATGGCAATAACTAGTCGCTGTAGTTGTTTTCCAAAGCCGCATTATCGAACAATAGTAATCACGCACAACGTTCTCATATTGTTTAATTGCTTTGTTTTTAACAGAAACAGTAGCAACAAAAGTGTGGCCACCGTTAACGACGCAGTTTCATCCTCGGAAACCGTGAGCAAAACGCCCCCCCCCCCAACTTTCTGCATGGCACAATAAATTGAAATATCCATATTTGAGGAGACATTAGAACTGGGAACTCCAGGTGAATCGATAGAAGACAAAAATAAAAAATCTATGTTCATTGTACGGAGTCTCCTGTAGTAAGTTAAGACTAAAGTTGTTGTAGGACTAAAGTAAATCGCCACCTTTTCTAAACAACCAACAGATAATACGTGTGCTGAATAATGCACATGACAGCAAGCCTAAATACGAAAAGTCAGTATTCCCACGCGAAATCTAGGTCTGCAAAAACACTAAATGACTAAAATAGGTCAGTTTAAACGCATAGCTTGATCGATTGGAGGGGGTATCGAGCAAACTGTCAAGGTACTTTGTTTCGTTAAATCCCTACTCCCCCCTGAAGTCCCTAAATAAGGGACTTCAGTCAACTCACAAAGACATCTAGATCCGCGAAACAGCGACTGCCCCAAAGAGGTCAGACTAAACCCATAAGTGACATAGATTTTTTCTGACGTGCGGCACATCGCACTTAACTCTAAATATGGAGTTCCAACCCTTGTGGAGTTCCAACCTCTGTGGAACTCGAACGCGCGAAGGGACTCCGCGCGCTGTCAAGCACCTTGACCGACCTTTTCACCTCCGAATTCGCAATGCAATCAGCTCAGCGCGCAATCGGGGAGAGGAAGTCGGTTGCGCGGCGACAGGCACTCCATCGCCCAAAGAAGGCGTAATTACCCTCGGCAGAACGGAGTCGCGACGACTGGAAGGTATTATGCAATTGGGGACCTCACGCTGCGCGTCGCTCGTCTCAGGAAAACAAGGGGACAACAGGAGGGTTAAGCGGAACCGCTAGACGGCGACGTCACCCCGTTCCAAGGGTGGAACACCGCCGAAAAAGGGCGCCAGACGCGAACTGAGCCGGTTTACGGCTGCAGCACTCGTGGATTTGTTTTGAGGTTACGCAAACCGGTGACGTGCTTGCAACAGGAAGACAAAAACCGAGCGAGGAATTCAGGAGAAGGCGCGTCACGCTCCTTCTAGATGGACTGCGGGACAGGTTTGAGTGTCGCCGGGACGGCCGATCAAAGCTCACAATCAAAGCGGTGATCGTGACACTGAGAATGCAGCGGTGAACCCATTTAAGTAGGTCGGAACTTTTGAAATATACTGAAGCCTACCACAGTGACTTTGAGAAAGAGGCATATTTTCCTCTACAGAGAGCTGTTGAAGCAGCCATCAAGTGTGACATATACATTGCGAGGAACCGTGTACATCGTTAAGTAAATAAGATAAGTAACATTAAAAGCTTCCAACACAAGCTTACTCTATCACGAAAGGCTTAGAAGTATGATAGAGGCCTACTCCATAATTTCCTGGAACACCCTGAAACAAATGGCAAAAATAATGACGACCACGACATGTTGACATGTTTCCCTGGTCTTGTGTCAACGAAGAGGCCGCCGTTTTTCTGGAATGCATATGAAATGACGCTCAGAAATAGCGCGTTTTAAACATAAAAAGGAAAAATAGAATCTCGCTTCACGAGAGATCGGAAAAGGGAAAACATGGGCATGAATAAACATTTACCTGTTACAGCGATCGCGATTACAATACGGCGTGTTACGCTGAATCGCCACCTTTAAAATACATCGGGAATCGTGGTCTTTATACTGTAGCCGAACGACACTTCCCGTCGAGTAACAAAACTAAGAAGCTCCAGAAGAACACCAAGCTTTATAGGAGAACAACCTGGTTAACAATGTTAAAGAGTTTGGAGAGTACATAGTGGCAGAAAAGGGACACTAAATTGTGTACAAGAGTCCTTCGGAAGTGAGGGGAACACTACAAGGCCTGATTCCAAAACTAATCTGGTAAACGGGCATTTACTCTAAATGTTTCGCCATTCCAGAAGCCCACAAACAAGTACACAATCAGGCAAATGGGGCTCTCACCAAAATGCGACTCGATCATGGCTGCGATCACTGTTTTCGACGTGGGCATAAAGGCTGAACGGAGAACACATTCTACGCAAAAATGGTATTATCGGCTGGCGACAAAGACCGAACGAGGTCTGTAAGGGAGCCGGTTTGCATTGCGCAACGGCGACTTCGAGTAAATCGCAGCCAAAAGTTGCGAGTGGAGAGCGCAAACAACCCTCGGACACCGAGTAAACAGCACGGAAATGGGATTCGACGGAATAGGATACTCTCGAAGATTGTGTGTTTGTCCTTTCGACACCTTCTGTGTACAGCCTAGAGCACAAAATATGAAGTACACTGAACAGGGACAAAAAGTTTAATTTCTACACGTAATTACGACACAACACTGATAAGAACCTATTGATCTTCGTCGATGTATGCTAAGATGATCTGTGATGATGGCGTGCGTGATGTCACCAATTAGATGGCGGAAACGACGAAATCATAGGGTTGTCGTTGAATTGATGTAGTGTCGTTGAATCGAAGTAAGCTTCCATGACCAAAGCTAACATAAGGAAGGAACCACAGAAGAAGATGAGTTTGATTGCCAGAAAACGTAATGTGTGGTCATATTGGAGCTCCCGAGTATGCAAACACAAACGACCCTCACAAGTGCAGAAGAAGTTTAGAAGTCGGATCCGCCACAAATCGTCTTTGAGGCCTCTGATACTGAAGAACATCTGGTCTGATTCCAATAAGCCTAAACTCCTGTAAGACATCCGTTCTGGAAGTTTGAGCAAAGTTGGGGTAACCTCACACGTCTTCTCCTTCTTGAAGTAATCCTCCAACAGGACACAGAAGCAAAAGAAGAAGCACGCTTGCAAACCCCCACAAGTCCAAAGGCCGTCAACGGAAAACAAAAAATTCATGATAATTACCCCATACAGGCGATGCAAACAAAACGAAATCAAAGCTGTAAACATATCTAAAACTCGTCGTACACATTTGTCATATAGTCCACCATCTTGCGCTCCAGAAGCTCGAAGACGCGCGCCTTGTGGAATGTTCCCCGCCTTGCAAGAACGGACTTCAACGTATGGAGAGTTGCCTTCTTGCCACTGAAAAAGAAAGACAATCTACGGTTTGGAAGAACTCATTCTTACGCTTTCATCTCGCAGAACACTACATCCGAGTCGTTGTTTGGCTCCTTCTTGTGAGTGGCACTTCTTGATGGACGTGTTCCTTTTGGCTTCAATTCTTCTTCGGTCTTGTATCGGATATTGGCGATACGAAGCTTCGTGCTCTTATTGCGGTCCCACTTCTCCAGGAGCTTCTTCGCCTTGTTACTCGACGAGAAATGTCGTTCGGCTGCCCAGCTCACCCTAAACATATTCTAATTGAAAAGCATATTCGAAATCTCGGGTAGCAGTGGGACTGATTTTGAAGAGTTCCTAGTTCAACTTCCCAACACATGGCTCCGCCCCCTACCCTGTGTTGAGAAGCAGGGCAAAATATAACTGGACCTTAAGCACCTTTAGAAAAATAATTTTGACAGTAAAAAAAAGTAACTCACTCCCAGTCAACGAAAGTGCATGGTCCGACCTCTGGAACGTCCATTTCATCGAGGAGACCTACCACCTCCCAATCGAACGACGACGTTTCTTCCAGAGTATTCGGGAAGTTACGGGATAGCTTCTGCCCAGGCCCAAGCGGAGTACTTTGGTATTGGTCGGGTAGTGCTTGCGCCTGGGGAGTGGCCAGCAGTTGGCGATTGGAATGACGAAGAGGCGTCCAGGACTTCATGTGGAGTGGCAGTGGAGTTGGCTGTTCGCGGGCCTTGTGGAAGACGCACACAATGTTTTGCTCCTCATCGCACACTTCAAAGCAGACGGGTTGATCAGGATGCTTCGGGCTGACGCTTATCTTGAACTGCCACTGGGACATGTCCATCCCGCCCAGAACATTCTCGCTCATCCAATCGTTCACTACTTTCTCTGAACAGCAACCAATGACCATGGACATGCAGATTTGCCGAGACTTACCGCACCACGCCTGCATTCCAGAGGAAGGAGCGGGTGGTGGTGGCGTAACCGCTTCTACGTCGGGCAGCAGCAGAGGAGTGAGATGGTGCCGCTCCACGCGCGCTGGAGTCGGCCAAACCTGTCCGTTGTACGGCTCACCTCCTAGGTCCGATGAGAAGGACAAATGTCCGAAGCTGGGAAGAACAGACGGCCTGAGAGCATTTTTGTGAGAGACAACACCTTGAAGTAGACATGGATTAGGCTTTCGAAATAAATCCCTACCGAGTGGCGTAGACCATTCCGGAACAAAAGAAGAAGATCCGGTGGCAGGAGATGGCGTCTGCAGAAGCTTGAGAGGTTCAGAAACCTCTGGACTTGAAGCAGCAGGTTCTGGAGCACGAACAAGTGTATTGTCGAGAACAGGGACAGGCTGCTCGACCAATTTACGCTTTGGAGCCTTTTTCTTCTGAGGGAGCGACGGCCCGTGAACGATGCGAAACACGGGGCGAGGCAGACCATCAACCTCAAGAGTTGGCATAGCCGGAACGGCTGCCGGCCTTGGAGGAGACGACCTCTCCAACGAGTGCATCCTGAAAATGATTGAAACACGGTGAATGAAACATTAACGTCAACACGAAAATCATCAAAGAATCGAACGCAATCAGCAAAGAAAAAACTGCTTGTTCGTCCAAAACCAGAAAAATTCGTAGTTAAAAAAAGGTGGAGACCAACCCCCGTTTGCAAAGCCTTTCTCCGCGGGACACAGATATGTAGGTGGCTACTGTACTGGAAGTACACAAATTTCAGATTTCGAAATTTCAACTCTACACTCAAAAAAGTCAGATGAGACCCTATTGCAGAAAGACGCCAGAAGATGAGACGCTATACCCTCACTTGAGCTATCACATAGCTGTAGCTACCGAGGGACTGAAGAGGCATGCAGCTACTGAAGCACCCTCTCCGTTACTGTTCAACCGTGAACATTTCGAAAATAGAATAAAACGTTAAAAGTACGGCGACTCTGTGGTGGTCTCGACCCAAAATAAATGCCAATTGGAAGCTGCATCTCACATGGTTGAATATATGTGACTCATTACAACACACAATTAGTTTATTTGCGAAGTCACAATATTACATTCATTAAACATTGATTAACATTGAGTTTCCTTGGAAGGTCGGACCTTCGGCTTCGAGAGACGCTCGAAGACGCTCTCTCGACGCTTCGTCTTCTGCTCGGGCGGCTTTGATCCAGGCTGAAGTGACGGCTTCGATGCAGGCTGAAGTGACGGCTTCGATGCAGGCTGGAGGAACGGCTTCGATCGCAGCTGGAGTGACGACTTCGATCCCAGCTGGAGAGACGGTTTCGATCCAAGCTGGGGTGACGGCTTCAATCGAGGCTGGGGTGACGACTTCGATCCCGGGTGGAGTGACGACTTGGATCCCGGCTGGAGAGACGGCTTCGATCCCAGCTGGAGTGACGACTTCGATCCCAGCTGGAGAGACGGTTTCGATACAAGCTGGGGTGACAGCTTCGATCGAGGCTGGAGTGACGACTTCGATCCCGGCTGGAGATACGGCTGCGATCCAAGTTGGAATGATGACTTCGATCCAAGCTGGAATGACGGCTTTGATCCAGACTGGAATGACGGCTTCGATTCCGGTTGGAGTGACAGCTTCGATCTCGGCCGGACTGACGACTTCGATCTCGGCTGGAGTGACGGTTTCAATCCCGGCTGGAGTGATGGAATTTGGTCCGATCCAATCTGGGGTGACGGCTTCGATTCCGGCTGGAGTGACAGCTTCGATCTCGGCTGGACTGACGACTTCGATCTCGGCTGGAGCGACGGTTTCGATCCCGGCTGGAGTGATGGAATTTGGTCCGATCCAATCTGGGGTGACGGCTTCGATCCAAGCTGAGGTAACGGCTTCGATCCGGGCTGGAATGACGGAGTTTGGTCCTGACCAGGCTGGAGTGACGACTCCGTTCCAGGCTGAAGTGATGGAGTTTGGTTCGATCCAGGTTGGGGTGACGGCTTCGAACCAGGCTGGGGTGACGGAGTTTGGTCCAAACCAGGCTGGAGTGACGGGTTCAATCCGGGCTGGAGCGGTGGAGTTTGGTCCGCACCACGCTGGGGTGACAACTTCAATCCAGGCTGGGGTGACAGAGTTTGATCCGATCCACGTTGGGGTGACGGCTTCGAACCAGGCTGGGGTGATGGAGTTTGGCCCAAACCAGGCTGGAGTGACGGGTTCGATCCGGGCTGGAGTGGTGGAGTTTGGTCCGAACAACGCTGGGGTGACGACTTCAATCCAGGCTGGGGTGATGACTTCAATCCAGGTTGGGGTGACGTCGTTTGGTCCAATCCAGGCTTGTGTGGTGGCTTCAATCCAGGCTGGCGGGACGGCGTTTGATCCGATCCAGGCTGGTGTGGTGGCTTCAATCCAGGGTGGCGGGATGGCGTTTGCTCCGATCCAGGCTGGCGTGACGGCGTTTGGTTCGATCCGGGTTCCGGCGAATCTTCACGCATGATTTCTTCGAAGTCCACAAAGGTTGGGACTCCGGGGAAATGGTAAAGGTCCATTGACGCCATCAGTACGACTGAAACTGATAATGTGTTAAAGGCGTAAGAAAACATACAATACGCGGGAACATAAGCACCACGATGCACAGCAAATCAATAAAAGCAAGACGAAATAACAAAGAGCAAGAAGAGGAAATAACACAACGAATCGTGTTACACGAATACAGACTTGGGAGTAAACATACCTGGGACTATGGAAACACACTCGCAAAGTTCTTTGAGAAACTGGCAAGAAGTCGTGAACAAGCAATTCGCCAGACACGACCGATTATCAATGCGCGTACGCAAGAGTGACTATAGAAAGCAACCAGCTAGGTTGACTAATGAGACACGTCTAAATGGCCTTTTTGCGACTCCATGAGTCTGTCTTGCTGACCAATTGGACGGGTCCAACAGGTGTTCTGCAGCACGGATGACACACACGAGCGAGCTGTTTGGGTGAAACGAAACAGTCTCTCCTCTGCGGCATTATTCTTGGCGGGACCAACTGGTTGCGGCGGACAAATCTGAGCGACAGGTAAACTGCAGATTCAGTAAGGTATCGCAAGACTCTGACGAAAGAGGTATTTTCGCTGATTTTTTGGCTGCAGAAAAGACTCGTTCCGCACAAAGGGTGTTCGAAAAAATTTTCAGGATTGTCGGTAACCGGCACCTCCCTTCGTCGAACGCAGATATCATCTGTGATTAGACAGACTGTTCTGTCTCAATGCCATAATCGAATTGTCTCAATAACGGGTGTTTGCATGGATTGCTCAGATCTCATGTGAATCTTGGAACGAATATGTCTGTGTCTGAGACGGCGGTCGAGGCTCCCAAAAGAGCACGAGCATCACATAGTCTCCTGTCTGTGTAACTGTCTTCCAGTGTCGCTCGTAGCTTTGCAATTGCAAATTTCGTATCGTTAGTTTTCTCGCTTGATTTTCGTCGCGTTTGCTGCCAATGTGGCTTGCGAGAAAATTTTTGCAAATATTGAAAGCTTAGGATTTATTCGTTGCATTGTTTCAGACGCGCCTTGTCAATGATGAATCAACTCAACGAACATCTGGATTCCGTAGGTTTTCAGGTCATTGGTATCGTGAACATTCCTTTTTTTAGGATAATGCTATCGTCGAGGAAATCCGTAAAAGCACTTCTGGCCTGGTCGGTACTCGTCGGTTTTGGCATTAAATGTTTTTTGCTTGTAGGAAAATGAGCTTGACAAATGGGCAAGCAAGCTCAATGTAAAAAATGAGCAACAGTTCAAGCGTGATGCGCAAGTGGAGTTAAAGCCGAGAACGACGTCCGGGACTTCGACCGTCATTGAACGGTATACCTTACTTGTGTTGTATATGTTAGTTTTGCTTTATTTAGCCTGCGGGACATCGAGAGTCACGTAACTGTTGCCGATACGACTGCCAACTACGTGAAGGAGTGTAATGAAAAAAGTTCGTTGCCTTGATTGTGTATAAGTGTATGCTCTTTTATTGCAGTTAAGGCTGTAGAAGAACAGATGTCCCACAGCTTGTCCGCACGTGAGCAGGCCGGGGCTGCACTTACGAAGAAGTTTTCAAGACTCATTGAAGGTGCCAAAACGGCTCTTCGCAAAATGGAGAGACTAAGTAAGTTCCTGAACGTCGTTTTTCGGGATTCTAAATATATTTTCAGAGCCTGATGTCGATTGTATGTCGCAACACGAGGAGCTTTCGGAAGCGGTCTTCGATGGAGTTGAGGAGCAGCTAGGCCATGTGAACACGCAGTTGGATGCGTTACGACGTCACCTGATCTCCATGCAAAGTGCGAATGAGGAGGAAGCTGCCCGCCAGCGTGTGGAGTCCGCCGATATTTCCAAGCGTCGCGTGGCAATGAACATCGGTGACCTTCGTAAAGAAATCGCTTTTCTGGAAGAGAAAGAAACTGATGTGCTCTCCCGAATCAAGGGAGATGAGGTAAAATAATACATAGCTGTAACAATTGCCCGGAATCTTCCAGGAGAAGCAAGAAAACGTCATGAAAGCTATCGCCGAAATGGGATTAGAGATTGAATGTCGTGCTCAGGAGATGGCGTCTCTGCAAGCAGAGCTTACCGCTTTGAAGGAAGACGACGCGAAACTCGACGCTGAGTGCAATGACCTGCTGAAACGGAAGGAATCTCTGCAAAACGAGTTGTCCGACTTCGTCAGTACCGCAAATGAAAAAATTATCGCTTTTGAGCGTGAGCAGCAGGAGATTGCTATTGCGAAAAGAGTTAGTCACGTTTTGTTTAAACCACTTATTTTGGCATTTTAGAACGAGTTAATGGAAAGAAAGGAAGCTATGCACCAGAAGGTTTTCGAAACGCAAAAGGAGTGTTACCAGTACGAGGAAATGCTCAACAAGCTGAAGGGACAACTGTTCCGCCAAGGTGTTGACCCTGGAACTGTTACTTTGGAAGGCTTGGGCGAGAAGACTGAGGCCTCGACTGCAAAGACAAAGGAGATAGCCGCCGAAGTTGAAGCTATTAAGGAACGAACTGATTCCATCAAGAAGCAAGTAGCTGAGAAGATCAGCTTGTTATGAGTGTATGCTTGTTATGCGTTATTTGTTGTACAGATCTAATTGTAATAACACGATGACTTACTATGTAAGATGGCGTGGCGTGGGCCAGTGAAGCCGACTCGAGGCTGGGCCTGGCAATCTAGCCTCTAGCCGGCTGGCTCAGGACTCTGCTCGGGTCGGCGTCGGCTTCAATGTTGCGGGTCACCATGCTTCCTATTCTCCGGTTCATTCATACTTCCACTCGTTCAGGTTAGCCGAGCCAGTAGAGAGCAGCTGAAGTCTTGGTGTCGAGGTCGTTGCCTACTTCGCACAAGTCGCAGGACGCATCCAGGATGCGGGAACAGCTACATATTGCTTAGGATGTATATATGGCGCCTTATATTGAATTATTTATCCATCATCATCCATAATCCGAGAGTACATATAGCGGGGGAGAGGCGCCGTGGCAATCACGGGCGTCCCTCGGGGGTGGGGGGAGACGTTGGCTATGTACAAATCACCGGGCGTTTTCAGGCCCTTCCGGCAGAGTCGGCGACGTCTGAAGGTCCCTTTGGCCCTATGCGGGACTACTGGTTGGCCTCCGGGATCCAACAGGAAAACACCGATCGCTCGAGCAAGGGAGACAGTTTTGAAATATAGAACTTTATAAAAAATCTAGGGATACGAAAATATGTCTTTATGGTGAGGATGAGGAAAGAGGCGACTTGGAAAAGAGGAGAGCATCTAGCGAGAACTACGGTGACCGGGTTGCCCGGGTATGTACAGGAAAGAGCATAGGTTGCAGGAGAGGAATAGAATATGTAACAATCACATCGGGACGAGGATTAAGGAGCGACGCATCGGGTTTGCTAAGACACAGTTCGGTAAGGAAAATAATAGAAGTCTCTAAGCGGTCTCTAACAAGAAGGAGAAGAAAACAACAAGGATAACATGTCGGCTAGTGTGTAATGAGTGGTAGAATGAAAGAAAATACAGGAGTGAACGTGTGGTTGAACTATGGTTGAGGCAGCGACTATTCGTATCACACCGGAAGGGATCACGTTCCGGGCTTGTTCAAAGGCCAAAAAAGTCGAATCAGGCGAAAGGTCCGGAAGTTACCATATTTGTACCAAAATAGAAACTCTATAGACATCTGAAGAAGGCTACAACCGTGAGAACTAAATAGGAAAGATTTGTGGAGAGTTAAAAGCTTTCGGGAAGAGATGTGGTTGATGAAAGATGAGGGTATACGGTAGCTCCAGCCTTTAGGCGGTCTCCGACTGCTCCTGAACATATGTCTTTCTTAAGGGTTCTTTAAGTCGGCGGAGTTACCTTCTTCAGGGACTCGTTCAACTCGGACGCCTCCGTGACATCCATGTCTTCGTCGTCACCGCCGAAGTCGTCTTGATTGGCGTTGGAGCCACTGCTCGGCAGGGGGTTACTGGAGCCGGGCGCAGAATTGACGTTTAGCGCCTGAAGAACATGATGAGATGTACCCAGTGAAGAAGGACAAACCTGCAGCCAGTTTAGAACGATCTGGTTGCTTTCGCGTACGTTTGACGGCAGGTTGGAGCTTCCGATGGAGACGGGCGTTTGGGAGAGCGCCAAAAGGGAGGTGGCATCGGCCAAGGCACTTGACGTCAGTTTGGCTGGTCGTGTTGTAAGTGGTAGCATTCGTTCTGCAAATGGTGATAGTTAGGACATGCAAAGGTCTTTCCGACTATAATTTAGCCCACTTCTTCTCCTTTCAGTGTCCGTGTGGACCCCCACAATCAAAAAAAATGTTGAAAAAGAAACACAAAAGACCGCCCAGCGAGCCACTCCGCTTACAACGGTGTTTTGACTCTCTTTCGTTCCAAGAAACACCTCTCACCCCCTCGTAGGTCAAAACAGCGCACTTACCAGCTGTTTTCTCTGCACTATCCTGCGCGCCGTTGTTGTTCATGCCGTTGGCGCTGAGCACGACGCACTTCCGCATGTGCTTCTCGAGCGTAGAGTGCACTGAGAAGGGCATATGGCAGATGTAGCAATGGAACGTCTCCTTGCCCTGCTGTCCATGGGTGCGCATGTGGCGCGTCAGTTTCGAGGACTGCGCACACGCGTACGGACAGAGCTGACACTTGTACGGCTTCTCGCCAGTGTGGCTCCGAAGATGGACGATCAGATTGGATCGGTTGGTGAACACCTTGTGGCAGAACTGACACCGGTCCTTCTTGGACTTCCCGTCACGACGCGCCGCCGGCTCGGCCAGCACGTCGTCGTCCACAACGATCAGCTTCTCCTCCTCCTCGTTCTTCACCTTTTCCGGCGACGAGCCCAACTTGGGCACTTTGTTGGACGGAGGGCCCATGGGAGAGCCGACGTTCGCCGAGGTGAGGGCCCGTCCGAGCGGAGAACCCTTCCGCCGGAGCGAGGTCGTCGAATGGGGCGTCGAGGGATGGTGGAGCGCGGCAGCCACCGTCGGCGTCGTCGCTCCGGGGAAGGAGCTGGTCGGCGTCTGAGGCGCGAAGATCTGCTGCGCGGTGAGCTGATTGAGGGGCGAGGGGTCTTCGAGTTTGCTGGGTACGGACAAAGGCGTGGAGGCGGCAGCGGTGAGGATGGCGGCGGCGGTAGTTGTGGCCGGGAGCACGCCGGCAGGGTTCATGTTGAGCAAGGCGGCCGGATTCCCGGCGTTCATGTTCAGGTAGTACTCCTGCATTGCACTCAGCATCGATGGCTGCAGAAAGAGGTTCTGAAGGCAGTTCTGCTGCTGTTGTTGCTGCTGCATGGCGGAGAAGGCGGCGATGGTGGAGGAGAGCGAAGCTGCCGTCGTCGTAGGCACAAAGCCTGGATTCGGTGCGGCCAGTTGGGACTGCTCGTCATCGGTGACGTCGACTTGGTAGCCAGGCCTGTAAGAAGCATGATTAGGATACGGTAGGAGAGAGGACAGTGTGTGATTTCAGATTTTGTGGGAGTAGAGATGGTTTTTCTCGCTTTTTTCTTCAAGATAGCTGTTGAGATATGGAAATTTGCCATCTCTGTGTGGGAGTGAAAGAAGTGAAAGCGTTAGTTCAAGATCAAGCGGTTAGGCACTCCTGTGAAACTCACAGTAGCTTAGAGAACAGCCGATGCATATACTGTTCTGTGGTCTGCTGAACCACGTCCTCTCCACTAGAATCAGAGCGGACCCTGTTATTTCCCTACTGCAGTATACGAAACTTACCTCCTGTTCTCCGTCGACTTCAGCGAGTCGGAGCTGGGCGTCTTGGAGTTCTCGGCGGACGAGGATTCTCCTAGAAAACGGCCTGGGTTACGGTAGACTGGACGTCGGGGTGCGGAGCGGGGACACTTACCGGCTCTCTCGGCGATCTCCTTTAGCCGTTCGGAGCAGAAGGCGTTCAGGTTGAAGGCACTGGCGCCGTTGGAGCCGATGTTCTTCGGTGTGGAGTTGTCAAGGCGATTCCGCAAGGAAAGCGGGGTGACGGAAGGCGGTGGTTGTGAGAGCACATCACTGCTGCTGGACTGGGGAAACTCGAAAGATGGCAGGTTCTCGACGGTCACTCGGAGACCGTGGGCGAGGAAGACGTGCTTCAGTAGAGCCCAAATGTCGGGACATTTCTGGTGGCACGCGTGGCAGGTGCAGACGCCTCGGGCGGACGCGGAGCCGTCGTCGACGATAAAGCTTTTGGCTGAAAAGGAGCTGGTCAAGAAGAAGCCTTTGGACAATTTTAGCCCCCCGTCCCCTATTTTTGGGTTTCGATGCGTAACTCCCGTGTCAGGTCCCCAGGAAGCGCATGATTCACAACCAAGAGGTCAGGTTGTTTTCGAACTCCACGACCAGTGACAGTCACCCACAGTCCGGCGCCTTGTTTGCGTTTTCCATCTCCACTGGGTTTCGGGACCAAATCGACGGTACACAGCACTCGCTGTTTGCCGAGTTTTTCTTTCTATTTTTCGCCCAATTTTGTTTATTCAGCATCACGGCGCGGCCTTCGACGTGCCGCGGCAATCGCTTGCGTTTCGACCGATCGGCGACCACTCGAGCGGAACAAACGTTCCGAAGAGCCAAGTGGTCAAGCTGAATTATTTACACTGAGCTCCTCGCGCCAGCGAGTACGGTAGTGCGCGCGAGTCACATGAGTTCCGAACTCCGCGGGTCGCCCCTCAGAAGTCACATGAGTGGGATGCGCTGGCCTAAAAGGCGAGGAGACCGGCGGCGCTGTCCTTGGAGTGAACTTTTTGCGAAGGAAAAAAGTGCAGCCGGAGTGACCGGTTTGACCGGTTCCCCGGTACGTCCAGCGGGATTACGTGAATCCAGCGCCGCCGCCGCGTAATGGTCGTTTTCCGCAGCCTGTTTGCAATCAGAATCGCATTCATCCCGTGGGGATAAACCTGCTTGGTGCGGCAAGTGCGTCTGGTTAGCCCGCGGATGACGCAAACGAGCCGCTGGTGCACTTGCAGTGCAAGAAGCGCGGATAAGGAAATGGGTCCGCCGCCGCAAAAAGCACTCGGGAACCGGTCGTCGCTCCACATGGTCAGAAATTCTAAATGGAGCTGCTGGAGCGGCGAGCATTTTGGAATTGTCGCCTCGATGTTCGCTCGCTTTTGAACTTTGAAGGTCGATCTCGTGTGGAAACACAGAACCCGGGGTGTTGGCCCGGACTCCGAACCCTCGAGGCTCCGTGGAGGGCCGAATTCCCGAGAGTTGCGGCGGCGCCTTATCACCGCTTATCGCCCCGCCGACGACGTTGAATAGCCCCTTAAGTGCCGTGTCTTATCAGACAAAGAAAGACACAAACACATCGACATGGACAAGAAAAGTGGAATGATCGGCGGCTGATCTGACCGGATGGTCCCTGAGCGCTGCCACGACGGCGTGTTTGTGCCCCTCTCGCATTCCTGTTCCGAGCCAGTGGCGAGGTAGCCGGCCGCTACGTAGCCTTGAGGTCCACGGTGCGCGACCCACGCGCCTCATGGGAGAAGTGAGTGAAAGTGTGACAGCGGCGCCCCAGGACCGGTTCCCTCGCCGCGCTCGCTAGTCCCTACAATAGCCCCTCGGCTTCGCCGCTTTTCTGTTTGTGTGTGGAAGTGTTTCCTGAAACCCGGGCCGGACGTCCGCACCCTCAAACGCCGCGGATCGCGGCGGCTCTATTCAGCATAGTCAAACAAAAAACTCTCCGTTTGTTTGTCCAGCTTGTTGGCTCTTGATGCTGCGACGAGCGTTTCAGAAACGCGGCAGAGCGACTGTTGCGCGAAATCGAGGCGCCGATGACCTCGGAGAAGCGGCGAAAGGTCGGCGCGCCGCAAAACCGAAAAAAGCCCCTCTGCGCGAAAGTGAGGTGATTCGGCGCGCCCGAAACAGGAATTACATAATGGCGCTGTGCGCGAGGACCCCCAAAGCGTCGTCGACGGACTGACTGGCTGGTTGGCGCGGCGATGGCGCAACCACCGAAGTGAAAGCCCAAAATCATGTGCCCGCGCCACCGCCGTACAATACGTAGTAAACAAGCGGGAGATTTGGATTTCGCAACCGAAGGGTCAGGACCACACTCACCGAGGTCGGCAGTGTCGGTGGAGGCTTCGAGTTGGAACTTGCCCGCGGGCGCGGTTCCTTCTCGTGAAGACATCATCAGCAGCATTCCGGGGTTCGCCGAGGACGATCGGCCGCAGCGGACCTCCTGCAAGGAGCAGCCGTGAGAGGGAGTTCCGGAGCCGCCGGAACTCACTGAATCGAAGAGCCGCCGCCTGCTGACGCGCTCGAAGGCAGTCGGAGGCGAGTCGATGGAGACGTCGTCCGAAGAGGACAGTTTCCCGTCGCACCGCGAGATCTGAAGCCCAGTTGCTAGATTCCAGAAGGCTAAGGGTGTGCCTACCTTGTGCTCCATGTAGAGGCTGAACTGGGAGACGGGGAACTCCTGTTGGCAATCCCCACAGAGGATCGTATCCCTTTGCGTCGAGTGATGAAGGTGCCGATCGTCACTGGAGGCACTCTCGCTCGGTGAGGCGACATCGTTGGCGCGGCATTCGATGGATTCGACTCCGGAGTCGGAGGAGGCCATCGGGGTGCCTCCCTTCTTGTTGGTCTCCTCGGCTGAGGGTACTGAGGGGCCGGCTTCATCTGCGACTCCCTCGTCGTGAACCACCACCTCTTCGAGATCTTCGTCGGCCATCATCTTCACCGGCGAGCTCTCCTTGGGTTCCGAGGAGGCGGCACTGCTACTGCTGAGCGTCGGCTTCCGTCCGCGTTTTCTTCCGCCGACGGACGCCGACGACGGATTCACTTTCCTCGTCGTCGGAGTCGTGCTGACAGCGCTCATTCGAGGATTCGGTGGACGAGTGGGGGAGGAGAAAGTAATGAGTGGACGGGGGGTTATACGGTCGATATGGATATGAGCATAAATGTGGACGTTGGAGAAGGGGAACCGGGAAGAGAATCACCGGGTTCGGTTCACCTTCTGAGACGTTGGTCACCGGGGTTGAGGAACGTGGAGATCGAGGGGTGAGCCTGGAAAAGAGCCGAGTGAGCGTTCGCGGCACGACTTCGCGGGTCACTCGCGGACTGATAACGCGCGAAGAAGACGACTGGCAGCAACTGAGCACACGGACTCTCGGTGGTCGGTCCGCCCGCCCCTCGCAGTGACCGGGCGACGGCCAAGGTTACCGTAATGGAGAGGGCACGGCGCCGAAGCACAACAACAACTTGTCGCCCAGGGGGCTCGGCGGGAGGAATCAGCAGGGAAGGGCGCCGAGGGACACGACCCACCTGAACCGGTCGTCGGCGCCAGAGTGCCCCTTCCGCCACCGGAGCTCCTCTGGTTACTCATCCGCGCGGTGAAGGTCCGACGCTGCCGCTCTCGACAACAGCGCCAGAAGACCGCCCTACGGTAGGGCGCAGAAAAAGCGGCGGTTGCGCGATCGGATTGTGGAGAAAGTGAGGAGAATACCGGAATATGTCAACACGCGCGCCGCTCTTTCCGCCACTCGTCAAACACAACCCGCGCGCCGAAGAGCCGGGAAGACGAGCGAGGGTTCCAAATAGAAGCCGTCGAGCGGGCCGATGATCGCCTCTGACGACGGGACAGGGATTTCGCGCTCCCGTGGGGCCGAAGTAGGGCCAATGACAAAAAGGAATCCAAAGGTGTCACTCAACGTCGTCTTCACGAGGTCCCCTTCTTCCAGAGCACCAGTGCAAGGCTCGCGCAAAAAGATCGGAACTAAATATTTATAAAGCGGCCGCCGGCTCCCCGGAGGCCAGTGGCCGGCGGCGACGGCAAAAACGAGCCATCTGAAAAAGAGACCCTAAACTAAACAAAACAGCGTCACGCATATGGTTTCAATTTGAGCAGGGAGAGTCGCCGGTCGAGGGCGAAGACCGACACAGGGTCATGGAGGCGCCTAGAACAAGCAGAACTGAGTGCTAGGGTTTTTGCAGTAGATGGCTACGATGGCCTGAGGTGCACCTGGGATAGTTGTACCTAGATATCGTGGTGGTGGTTATTCTCAAAATCCGACTGGCTGGGGTTGTACCTTCCCTCCAGATTTCTTCTTTTCGCTGTTCCGTTTAGCTAGCAATAAATCAATCTGCGTAGGCAAAAAAATGGAGGAAGAAAAAACAAGTTCAACCTGCTTTCGGGAACACGCTTAGGTCTACACACCTAGTAGGCCCTCGGCCACCACATAAGCGCTCGGAGACACGCGAAAAGCCATCTGGAAGCCGCCGTTTTCAGCTTTCGCCGTCTATAAAACGGGTTTTCGTCCGTCCGGCGCTCGCTTTCCTGCTCCCCCACTTGCTGCTGATGCGTTCCTCCGCGCGGCAATTTGAATACACGTGCTGTGGGGCCGGGCCCAGCTGGTCGGTTGGCGCGAAAACACTGACCGTCGGGTGGACGGTGGTCGCAAAGAAGCAGTAAACTAGCTGTAATGGGCGCGGCAACAGTGAGAGACGTAAAAGGGTCCGTTTTGGTTGCGCAGACGCCGTGTAGCCAAGAGTCGGGCCGCATATTGACATACGTGTGCCTAGCGCCTAAAAATAGGAGCCCCGGGGGCAGTTGTAATGAGGGGCGAAAGAGATATCTACGAAAAAAGGAGAGAAATATGATGCGACGCGATTCTGAGGGAAATCGTACGCGGAAGCCACAAGCAGTGGTTGCGAATTCACAGCCGTTTTGGAGGTGACCATTATCCCACCTTGTCATAACAGTGAATGACGGAAGGAGGAGGAGACCTCCGGTGAATGGCCGGCGGACAGCGGAGTACGGTAATAGTGCACCTCGGAGAGGTGGCGGACAGCCCGGTGCACCCGAAACTGCCGGAAGAGTGGACTGACCAGGCCCGGAAGGGTGGACTGACCAGGACCCCGAGGACTCAAACACTGTCCAGCAACGCCTCGGGGCCGGTTTTTGTTTGCACCGGAAACCGGGGCCGGTCTTCGGACTGTGGGCAGACGCTGGACAAACATTGGACCGTCTGGGCGGACTGGCTCTCTTTTCTGCTGCAGGCTCTCTTTTCCGCTCTCTTTTCCATTTGTATAATGCATGTGCATGTACGAGTGTGTATGTGTGTATATGTTTGCAATATTCTTCTCCGCTTCCCGGCTGTCGCCAACGGCCACGCCTAGCAATCGTCGACGGCGGCGTCGTTGCGAACGACGAACGGCTGGCTGGAAGCGAGGGCCGGTCGAGGAGGGCCGCAGCCTCGGGGCATATACACAAGCAGCATCCACACACATACACATTCATACACGCGGCGGGCATGTGCAACAAAAAAAGAACACCCGCGCGTGGCCGCGACCGGGATAATTACTCAGCAGCAGCGCTGCAGCCGGGAGAAGCAAGGAGCAGCCACGCTATACACGCAAACTGAAGCCAAAAACGGCGATCCGTTGCAGTCAGCTTCCTCCTCTCCTAGGGCCAGGGATGGGCGAGCTCTGGTCACTCAAGGGGAAGCGAAAATGAAGCATTGAGTAATGTGAGAGGGGGTTCGGCTAAGGGTACTGGAAGACGAAGCAAACTGCAGAGAATTGGAAGGCTTCAAAGCTGGTTCTGTTTTTCTGCTCCGTCGTTCTGAAAGACACCTGTCGGTCGTAATTTCCGTATGTACTACGGTAGGGGGTTCAGAGAAAGAGCATCGTCTATAGCAAGTATGAATAGTTCCAATATCTCGATCGTTTTTCTCAATACCATAAGGAAACCAAGCATCACTAGAATTCCTACGAAGGGACAGAAGTAGCCGCCGGAATTTCTGCGAATGAGGATTCCGTTGCTCATGTTATACGAATGACTAATGTTCTAAACGGTGTTCAAGCCAAAAAACGGCCTAGCATCGATGGTGGAACGAGCCGAAAAATCGCTGGGTAAGACGTCGAAAACCACTCATTGTAATTAACTATGCAAAGAAAAACCGTTTTCTCTTTTAAATAACGTCCAGACTTCATTAATTGATTAGTAGGCCGCGCCTAGAGATACAAAATTAGCCGAGCGGAACGGTTTTCAGTGTTATCGTCGTTATCGCCGTGCACGTAAGGAGCACACGCGCATACAAACAAAAAGCGATAAAGAGCAGCGAACAACACTGCGAGAGGGCACGACTACTGTAGATTAGCGGGCGGTGGTCGCACGCCTAATCCACGGATTCCCAGCTGGAGCACCGAATCCACTGGCTCGAAAATTACTCCGGGAGCGACGTCAGTGGGGATGGGGGAGAGGTGCAAAACAGCTGATGACGAGGAGCCCGGCCACTGAAGTGGCAGAGGCCCGGCGGCGGCGGAGAAAAGTCTCATGGAGCAGGAAGAGCGCCGGCGCCTGAGGCCCGGCTGGCCGGCCTCGGCTACGGCGGCCAGGCTAGCGGGTGGCGGCGTTGGTGGCCGGAAAAATCGCCGTCGGCGAGACGAAGAGCGCGGCAGAGAAGCGCGAGCGTTTTTTGGATGATCGTATGGATGTATGTGTGTGGCGAGTGTGTATGTGAATGCGTATGTGCTCTCTGTCCCTCTGGCGGCGACGACGACGACCACGGCGAGAGAATGCGGCGTCGGTGGCGGCGGCATAGAGAGCATACATCGCTTGAGGGGCAAGTGTTTTCCCCGCCGCCGTCCTCTCGCTCTCTGGCCAACTCGCGCAGCGGAAGATGGACCGAGCGAGAGTCGGCCGCGTCCACCCTCGGAAACCGGAATCCAGGAAGGAAGACGCGCCGCCGCCACCACCAGCGAAAGCGAAAGTGTAACAGAGGTGATCAAACGCCGGTCGACGGATCATTCCAATTCGCTTCTTGCGACTTTCGCCGCTGCAGGCCGTATGATCCACGGATCTTGGTTTCCCGCCCTGGCTGAAGACAGGTAGTGGTACTGTGGTTTAGGTTCTTCAGAGTAGAACTGTGTGAATTGGAAGCTTTGAAAAGTTGACCCTAAGAAATTCGGACACCTCTAACCCTCAAAGGAGAGCCTGGAACCGAGGAACTCAAAGTCCTGGTTCAGAGACCTTCGTGATGCAACACCGAAGTAGCTGAGGGTTGTTTTGCAACGGGCTGGAGGCCGAAGATTCCCGGCAACACGGGCAACATCGCCGTCGTCTTGGCGGGCGATAAACAGACGCGAAGACGATGGGAGTATTGTTGTTTGTGCCTCCACAAAAATAACACCGAAATACCGCGAAGGGGCACCTGGAGCCGCCTCTATTTTCGTGGTCTTGGCGCGACGCCAAGGCGCGCGGACAAAGCCCTTTGATCTGTCAGTCAAATTCACTCCCCGAAAAAGTACAAATGGATTCGGAAGGGCGGCCTCGCGCGCGTGAGGGTGTTGTTGTTTTGGAAGCGCGCGGTTCTGTATCCGGGCGTCGGCGGCCGTGTCGTCGACTCGATTAATCACTTCGGCCATGAGAGCGTAAAGTGCAACGCATCCTTGAGCTGCTGGAGCCGTCGGGGATCGACTGGACAACGGCGGTCAGCGCACGTTTGAGGAGATAAATCTTAGGATTAATTGGAAAACACACGTTGCAAGTGGGGAGAGCGATAGTGAGGGGATCAGAGCAGTAAAGGGTTGAGGGGTTGTACCTCTTCACAAGGTGAGGGGATCAAGGTCTTGTTTCTGGCCTAATTGTGTTGATCCTTTTATTCTGTCATCCATGTTCTAATCCGAAGCCTAAACGAAGAAAGAAGGGTCCGTTTGCAAATGATAAGGAAAAGGAGAAATGAATGTTGTTGGATGATTTCCGTGTAACATATCCGGTCTTAAGAGCCTCGGAGGGGGAGAGCCGGGGAGGCGAGGGAATCTTAGAGCCCAATAAGGAAGGACGCAATATAGGAAAAGAAACTCCCACACGAGAAACTCCGGGGCAGAGTCGTTTAGCGACATTTGATCCGCGAAATCTCGAAATCCTTGATTTCCCAAGGCTCGGCCCAAGAAAAGAGGGAAAACGAGGATCGGCTGGCCAAGTGACCGGCCAGCCGTCGCACGCCACATGACTTCGGCGCCGCCGCGCCTCAGGGCAATACGTCAAAGCGGCGGCGGTCCTCCCGCCGCTTTTCGGGGCCCGCCGCGGCCAAACATAATCACACTATACACTATACAGCTAACGCGCGTTTTTTCTCGGCATCCGCCGGGTCTTGGCCGTCGGCGCGGCGTCTTAATCACCATTGTCCATTCGAAGCGCCGCCGCCGCCCATCGGCTGGCTGGAGCGCTCTCGAGCTCTCCTTATCAGTGACGCGCGGCGATAAAAAGACACCTGGAGACGGACACGCGCGCACACTTTGGGGGGCCACTCAGTGCAACGAAACAAGCCGAAGGCGAACAATGCCCGCGGACGGACTTTAGGGCCCGACGCGGGCGACGGAGGAGCGTTGCCGCTGGCGCTTGATAATGATGACGATGACGAGAGGAGCGCCGGAGGGGCCGCTGGATGGCCAACAAAATGATGATGACGGCGGCGGCGACAGAGCCCCGAACAAGAAGACGAAGAGAAGCGCTATACATACAACGAATATACACAAGAAGAAACGCGCGCGCGTCCGGACGACGGTGATAAGAAAGAAGATGGACGGAAAGACGCAAAAAAGGGACTGGAGGCGCACTATCTGCAACATTTGGAGCCGACGATAAAGCCCCGGCGCAGACGGAATCGTACAGATCGGATGCCTGGAGCCCGGCCTCGACGAGGGTGGGGCTGTGATATGGTACGGGACATGTGACTAAGGAAAAAGGGTGGCGGGTTTGAGAAGGGAAGCTTTACCAAGGACAAAGGGTTCCGCGTTTTGGGCTTTGAACCTGTAGGGTCCCTGCAAATCATAGGGAATAAAACGTAGAGCCGGTCAAATCCTCCTTTAGATTCAGGTGCCCCTAAGGGCTACTGAAAGACCTGCAGCCCCTCAAAGAAAGGAGTCCCTTCCAGGGTTGCATTGCGGACTTAGACCCCTTGCAACACAAGGTTACTGTACTCCACGGGTGTATGTGACCAGGGGGAGAGTAAACAGAGGAGACGGGACGTGTTGTTTGCGTATGCACATGGTTTTGTAGACGCAAACAAAGAAAAAGGGCCCAACGACCCCTGAGGGGCTTCTAGGAAGCCCGTCGGCGGGGAATGTGCGCACTCGTGGATGGACTTCACACAAGAAGCGTAAATAAACGAAAGGGAAACTGTCGCGCGCAGTGAAAGCGAATCTGGGAAGCTCGGCGTCGACGCGTGAGTGTTGTCACCAGACGACCACGCACGACGACGACGTTGATGCCTGGAGGGCGGGCGGTGGCTATAAGCCAAAAACTGGTCCGCCATCAGCCGGGCGGGGCTGGCAGCCATCCGAGGAAGACGCTTACACGCGCTTCCCCTCGTGGCGGGTTGCGCAACGCCGCTGGTCACCGAATAGCCCGGGGGCGACAACTAGCTGCGCGATTACCTAACGCAGACAAGGCCGTCGGCGGTCCGTCGAAATCGCCTTCCGCGCGCGCACGCAAGAACCGGATCGCCGAAGCTTTTATGCAAAAATCGAAAGTGAAATAAATCGCCACAGATTTGGGAATCGGTGGAGGGGCAAGTTTCCGCTTTTGACTCGGTCGGAGGGCTACCTAAGGGAGTCCTTGACAGTCAGAGAGCAGAAGAAGAGCCTTTGATCCATTCAGAAAGGGAGATCTATGCCTTGGAACCCTTACATAAATGGACCCTATAAGTGTGCGGACTTTGAGTATGCCCTAAAGCCGATCAAAGAAGAGAAGAAGCTAGTGGATCGCACCTCGAGCGGTCACTTAAGACGGGAGCCAGACGGACAGCAGGATAATCAGATTCATAAGGGCTCAAAATAGATTATGTGGATTAGAGTGCCGATATAGTGGATAAGCTTAAAACGTGTGATGTACTGGATTAGGCCAGATCGACAGTGAATGGAAAGTCCGTAGGCGAAGAAGTTTTTTAATTATACGACTAGATTTGATGGCCCTTCTTTATGTGACCAGAGTTGATGTCCGTTTTATTGCAACGAGTCACCTTTGTCCTAGGAAATGATTGGAAGCTAAAGGGCAAGTGCCTGCTGGAGGTAAACAAGGACGACAAAGAGTCGAACCCTAAGAGAAGAAAGGCGACGGTCCTGTAAATGCTCATGTTCCCGTTAGCCCAGCCATTTGCGATACGAAAGCAGTGCAGTTCTTTCTCGTCCCCGCTAAAACTGGAACCCACTTTCCCATTCTTATCTCAAACCCCCTCCATTTTCTTTAGTCACATGTTCGCGGACAATATCAAAAGGTACGCGAGTACTAGCGGCGACAAAACCCGACGTCCTCACGTCCTTACCAACCACAGGATTGGACTGTAGCAGGACTATCATACGCTGAAGAACGAGTCCATAGAAATCCTACCGTAACCCCCCCCCCCTTCCCTTTCTGACCACTGTAACTGAACCATCAAATACCACATTTCCTCTTGCAAAGAACCGCCCATAGGCAGTTCGTCCCGGTCACCTCGACTACGTAGCACATCGTCTTCGGGGTTTAAAGCCCGAATTTCCAAAAACGGCGAAAAAGCGCCCCAGGGCATGTTTTGTAACAATTCCCGCTTGTCTCCACAACATGAAACAGCGCTTCGGTCGGCCGGCGACCGAACGAGCCCCAGGTTTGAACTTGTTTTCGCCCAGGCCGGGCACGGCGCTGAACCCTCGACGGAGCCGTCGAGGGCTCCTCCGATGGACGCCTTCTCGGCTCGACTGGTTTGTTTCATATTGGTCGCCGTCGGCTGATCGACGACCGAAGCAGAAGAACGAGTCGCCAGCGGCTTTCGCCCAGCATCAGCGTCAACCGAGAAGGAGAGCACCCGTAGTTGGGGCTAATTTGCAAATCGCGAAAAACGCAAAAAAATCCCACGGCGACCACCAGCACGCGGGCGGATCGCCGCTCATTTGGGAGCTGGCGGGCGGAACCACTATTTGCATAAGTGAAACTCCGAGCACCGAAGTGAGACGACGCCGACGGCGAATGTAAACAAATGTGTGTTTTGTTAACTCTTTTATGCGCTGGAATACGTCTGGCTGAGACGCGGAAAGCGAGGGTTTCGGTTTGGATAGTGTCCAGCCACAGGGAAACGGGTAGGGGTGGACGGTTTGTTATTGTTTTGTGCTGAACCAGCAAGGGAAAACAGATGGGAAGGGTCGCTGATAAGGACCGGGATGGTTTCATTGTCCACATTTGGACGTAGTAGTAGAGAATAGATAGAAAATTGTACAAATATGCAAACTGACATTAAGACTGTGCCATGAACATCTATCTTTTAAGGTTTAGTAGGGCTATCACATTCATAACTTCCTCACAAAGTGGTCACTAAGGATTGTCTTTGTATTCCTAGTCTTTTTCACCACCATCCAGTTAGATTACTCATTTTGCCCTCAAGAGCAGCTGATCTCCTTTAAATAAACCTGCACCTCTATTCCAAGAAGCTGCTTTTTGCTATTCTCCATGCTCATCACATGCCTCAGAGCGTCCATGGCATAAAAACGGTGTCCATTTCAGATCGACAAATCCCGGCTCATGAATTATTAACCGTTTGCCCCCAAGGAAGTGGCTGGTTGGAGCAGCAAGTATTGCGAACCAACGAAAATGACCACCTGTTGCGGAGGCCATTAACATTATTGAAACTAGTGTCCGCTCCTATGACCAAAGGCTCTCCCTCGTTCTCTTAAGGGTTCCAAATCTCGAGTTTCTTCTAGCCGTTGGAGATTCCATTTCCGGACGCAGAATCGGAAAAGAACACAATGACAAATGGGGACGCGACGGACGACGGCGAATGCAAACCATTAGGCAAACAGAATCGGCCGCCGGCTTTGCGCCCGCCCGCGCCCGCCGCCGTCATACAACAACATGCCACACACACGCAACAACAATGCACGAACAAAACGAACAGAACGGGAGGAGGAGGCTCGTGAGTCACGGACGCCAAGAAGAGCCTTGGCTCCTCGCCGGCTTGTAGCCACTGAGCAGCGCTGAGCTGTTCCTGGAACGTCTTTGTTAGCATTTGGAAATTCTAGCGACAAAACTTCGGAAGACCGTACAATAGGCGAGCGAACGGAAGGGGAACTGAATTTCGGAAGCGTTGTTTTTTTATTTGAATTGGGCGTTATTGATAGAGAATATCTGAAATAGTTTGCTTGAGCGAATCGACAGAGCTGACCGGCTGCCCCGTTTTGTTTTGGACTTGAGGAGCTTGGGCCAAGGTACTTCTGGAGTGAGTATTGAGGGTCTTTAGTGTGGTACTGTACAGCGTCCATTCCAAGGAACCTTTCTGGCATACCGAGACCCTAGCATGTTACAAACTTACAAAAATTGAAATTTGTTTGGATCGTTAATTGCTTTAAAGATTACTTTTTCGAATGCTGCAAGGAGCATTTTCTGATCTCCTTTGTGCAATCGTTAGATGAAATTCAATGGATGCTTTCAAATGATAGAGCGAAACTGAATCCCATCAAATTTGGAACAGAATCTACTGACACATATTGCAAGCAAGATGTTTAAAGAGCTGCTCTAAATAGTTAGGTGCAATCTCCCTTGTCAACTTGAGAGAATTAGAAAGGATCGGAAGCTCAAATCACGTTTTGGGATACTACGCGAATTCAGATGACCGCAGAGGGTTTTTTGGTGTCGACCGGTTTCATTGTCCGGTTTTTTCTTTTCCTTTTCCTTGAATCGAGCAGATTTCCAGCAAGAAGTGGACAATGAAACAAGATGATAAAAAAGTTGCCTGCGTTGATAAAAAATGTTGATCTTCTTAGACGTAAAAAAGGTCAGAAATCAAGCGGCTTCTCCGATCCCAAAGATCCCAAATGTCCCATTTACAATCTTCTTCGACCCTTCCCTTCTGTTTTGGATGACCTGCTTTTGAAAATATATGTTTCCCTCCCCTTGCTACCTGATTCCATAAAATTTTCTACCCAAATGGACAGTAGAAAAACAGTGGGATCTCAACCCAGAACTAAACAAGGCACATAGTTTCCTCTAAGGAACATATAGGAACACTGCAGACGCGTGGATGTCTCCTTCGCTTTATTTGCGCAGCAGAAAATGCAAAAAACGCATCGGACACTATACAAATAAAGGCAGAACACTCATGCCAGAATTCCCTTCCATCAGATACGGCCAGGGGACACTCCGGCGGTCCACCTCCTTCCCGCCGCTATCGGGTTTCCGTTCCGTTTTCGTCTCCCACCCACTAAAAGAGACAAATACGTAGCAGCAGTGTACAGCTCCAAAAGACGAAAACAGGGCCATGGCTTCTGGCGGCAAGGCGCCAGTCAAGACGCCCCAGGGGATGATTCGGGCCTGATTTGTTGTTGTTTTGTTGCGTTCGCGTGGATACGCCGCGCGGCGGTGTGACTGTGACGCGCGAAGAGCGATGGACGCCGTGGGGGCACAATGGAGGGAGAGGGCGAAAGTGAAAGCCGGCTTTTCCTGTTCTGGATCGCTGTCATCGTTTTCGCAGCAGCAGAAGCAGCAGACAAAAGCGGGAAAACAGCGGCGAGGGACGGTCCTGGAAGACGGCGGCGATGACGTGATGCGGGAGATGAAGGCGCACTGTGACTAAGCACGACGGCCGAAGAGGAGACCTTCCACGAACAGAGGGGTTCGGGTAGGAGGGGGTCGTAAATTACCCTAGCACTGTCAATTTGTATTGTTAGGAGAGAGAGGCGCGGAATTTCGAGTTCTGTGCAAGTGGAGGGCTTGTTTCTCTATATAGCAGAGCAGAAAGACTATTGTTGTAAGAAGGTGGAGGGGACTGTGAGGATTCGAGGGTTTGCCAGTAGGGCTGTGTGGGAGTAGAAGAGGACCGAAGCACAAAAGAATAAAACTACGCCTTTTCCAGCCTATAGGTCTTTTCTAAGAGGTTCTGTTTCAGTTCACTGACCGGAGATTCAGTAGGAAGAAAGACTGTATCTTTATATCGGTTCCACACAGTCGGTGGCGAAGAAGAGCGAGCTGATGTATTCTCACGTTGAAATTTATGTATTCTCACGTATTGACACAACAGTGAATCGATGATAAGAACGCAAAACTCGTTCTATCTAGATCCTCTGAATCATGTTAGCCCAAAAAAGGCCATCTTCTTAAGATTCACTCTTGGAACAGAGAGCGGACTTAACTGTCCTTTCTCGTGCGCTCAAGGACCATGGTGATTAAAGCGTCCTTAGAAGCAAAAGAAACCACCCGCTAATGACGATCAGAGATGGTCACGTAATAAGAAACAACGCTGTTCCCTGTGGCACCATGAAGAAGTCCCATGACACAGGCATAGGTCACGGCAACCATTCAAAACCTACCGTAGTTCATGCGCTTTAAAGCTACGAGCACCTCTAATGAGCTCCATTTTTCTCCATCTCGCTTCTTCTTAGAAGCCTCTCGAGCACGATCGCGTTTCCAGTCCCATCAAACGGTTCCGTACGCTCACCTGCCATCGCTACCCATGTTGTTACATCTGTCAAACGCTCATTTCGCTTTGTCGCAGCCAGCTGCCTCGCGTCCGGCGTTTCGCCAAAAAATCGCTTTTGTCGTGCCTGCGACCACACAGTCTCCGCGCGTTTCAAAAGGAATTCTTTTGTCGCCGACGGCGTCCCGCCGCCGGTTTCGGCGCTCTGTGGAGGGCAGCTTTGTTTGCCGCGTGCTTTTTACGGCGCATGAGACGCGAGGGAGAGTTTTATGGGATTTGGAGGAAGGAAAGGGAAAGTGGGAATCACGGAGTTTTCCGCTTTTTTGGACCTGAAGAAGAGGAGCGCGAATAGCGCACCTTTGACGAGTGACATTGTAGGGAAGAGGGTATAAGTAGGGGTATGCTTAGAGAGAGAGGAGCGTAAGGGAGTTCTGAGGAAAGATCACAGAAGCTCCCTACAGAAATCGGATTTAGTTTTAGAACCGCAAAGCCAAAGCTGAATACTGTAGAATCAGTTGAAACAGAGATAAGTGATCTCATGGCCGAAAGAAGTATAGAAGTGCCCTTTTTGGCCCAACTTTGGTGAGTGACACTGTGAGGAAGGAGGGTGTAGAGGAAGGGGAGACCACTATAAAGAAGAATGCGAAAGATTAGAAAAAAATAGCCTCTTTTTGCAAATATGTGTCTCATATTGGTGTAGTATAAAGTTTCTAATCGTATGTTCTACTCCTTTTATATGGCGTTAAGAAGACCACGTATCAGAGAAACTATTCACTTCGCCCTTCAACATCATACTCACGTTGTATTTTCACAGCATACGGTAAAAGTCCAATAATAAACAGGCCGCTCCAACCACCTTTCCACTACGGTTTGGTAAGAAAAACGCCTTTTAAACCAACCTTCCACAAAATCAAGACGCTGTCTCTGAACGCCAAAATCCGCTACAGTATACCGCGCCGCTCCCCTGGCATAATCTAAGCCGACGCGAGGTCATCGGACGATCGTCGAAGTCAGGCGAAGGTGACCGGCGTAGGAGCACAAAAACAAGCAGTGCGGGCGAAGGCAGTGGTCGAGATGAATTTGCGAACCAGCGTCCGCCGAGGCTACCCCACGGCCGCCGCCGATTCAAGGTCAATGCCAAAGGCGCTTCGCCGATACGACGAAAACAGCGCCAACGCCGAATTTTGGTCATCTCGCGCTCGCTCGGAGATTAAACGATTTCACTGGCATACTTTGGAAATCGAATTAATTTGTTGATTATGCCCGCATAAATCACTTTTCGATAGCACGTTCTCGTGGTGGGTGTTCCGAATCGGACATTGAAGAAGGAGGTGATATATGGCGTAAAAATGAAGAAAACCTGCGATGGGACAACAAATGAAGTGGAAGGTAGATGGGACACTTTGGAAGGTTGATAATGTGAGTCAAAGGAACGTCGGAAAGCTCTGGAGGGGTACTGTAATGCCTAGGTGGAGAGAATGAGACGTTCAAATGCTTTTCCATGCTTCTGTTTCTGTATGCAGCAAGGGTTTAGGCTTAACCGGTAAGGGTTTAAGCCGATGACTTTCCAATGATTTGGTTTTCAGCAGCAAATGCTCATGACATGAAAATGCTCGAGTCGAAACCTCCAGAAACTTTCCCTTCTAGGCAGGCCCACTCCACTACCTCCAATCTAATGATGTTCCTCCTCAGAATAGTTAACTTCCTGGATACCTCCACACCCTCCTTCTGACCAAGTCTGACCACACGTTTGCATCTTCTCTGACAGCTGTCCTTCTAGAACAGATGTCATGTGATTCGTTGCTTGAAACAGCGCACCTGAGCACTCGTCTCTTGTAGTCATCAGTCAATTCCAGCGTCTTTCCTCGCCACTTCACTTTGTTCCGCGTGCTGTACAGCAGCGCTCTACCGTTCTTCCCTACCTCTTTTTCGAGCGCCGATTACGCACTCCGCGAGCGCGTCAGAACATGTTTGCGCTTCCCGAATTCGCCGTTCGCATTTCCGCTCATAATGGCCATCGCCATCTCAATTACCTTGGCACTCCGGCGGATTAGGTCCCAACGCGTATGAGCTGACGGCTGCCTCCTGCGGTACCGTAATCCGCTCGACGGAGAAAGTTTGTCCTGTTATGCTGTTGCTGTGGCTGCGGAGTTTTTGGGGAAATTGGAAGCGAAAGCGAAGTGGAATTCCGATCGCCAATGACGACCAGCGGACCGGTTGCTGCTTTGCGCGGCCGTTTTTGCGAGTGGCGGTTATTGCATAATGGTGGCGGAAAACTGGGCGCCAGAGGGAAATAATGCGGCGTGAAGGCCACCGCTTTCGACCACTCGTTCCTCGCGCGTCGTCAAGGCTGCTTCAAGTGGAAGTGAATCACGGCGGCGTCGCTGGAGCAAGGGGACAAGTGAAGGAGCCGAAGTTTCGCGGAAAACGAGATATTGGCAGAAAAAGAAGCTCCAACAGAAGAAGCTCCTGGGAAGGCATACGGTATCTCAGAGTATATGATGTTCGGTAGGAAAGCAGAATTAGAGAGAATTCTGCCGCAAGATATGAATGAAACTTTACCTTGAATTTCAAGAAGTCTGCGAAGCATACGGTATGTGGTAGAAGGACAAGAAACATCGGAGCAAAAGAGCTCCTGCAGAAATGGAGTTTTGCCGAAATCGGGTCAGCTCCCGCCGAGTGACCAGTCGTTTGAACGTGTGTAGGTTCAAGGCCGAGAGAGGCTTTGGAAAAGGACATTTTTTGTGCTTTCCACTCCATGCATCTGTCCTTGCGAAGCACTTCGCAGTGAATCGCTAGAGTGATGCTATCTGTCAGCAGACAACATGTTCAGAACTGGAGTGACAAGTGGGGGTTGTGAGGGGTTTCCACGGTGCCTAAGAAGCCGGTGAATGAGCCATCTGAAATAAGATCCAAGACAAGAATATACAGATTCCCGGCTGACCTTATCCCCAAGAGCAAGGTACTTTTACTGTTTACTGTTTTTTTTAGATTCAGGTGCTTCTGGCATTTTCAGAAGGAATGACCAAGTGAATCAACCAAGTCTGATCGTCTAGGAAACATTCAGCGGACCTATTTCAAGGACATTTCACAACCGTAGGCGTTGGACAGAGCGTAGGATGACATCAGATGGACAGCCGACCAGAAACATCTAACTTCCTTGCCATTGTGAAACCGTTTGCGTTCCGGTTTCTGGATTCATTTCCGTGGTCCGCAGTGAACCATCTCCGTGAGTCACATCTGTGTGCGATCACTGGTTCTTGCGATTCCGAGTCAGAAGAGTCACGTGAAGAATGTTCGCATAGAAGTTTCATGTCTCACCCTCTTAGACATGGAAAAAAGCATTTGATGTCATATCAGGAAACGTTCAGATGTTATATTCGGGGAGCAGCGAACTGTCAGTTCCTTTTTAATCTTCGCCATATTCACTCCAAGAAACGCGGCTTCTTCAACTGACGTTTTGGTTGATTTTCACTGGAGGTCAACCATCTCCGTGACTCATCGCTGTTTGCGTTCGTCGACTATTTCGAACTTCGGCACCGCCAAACACTCCAACCCCTCGGCCAACCGCAACACAATGGCCATTGCGAAAGCAAATAATCGCCGACGCTCCAATCGGCACACAGGAAAGCGAAGCGGAGGATCGCTGAAAACGCCACGGAACGAAGAACGTCATCGCCGATCTCGTGATCGAGATAATTGTGTGGATAGTGTGAGGGGCCGACAACGAAACACTTTCACGAATTACACAAACGGTGCGAAGACGCAATAATTGGGGTGGGCAATTGGGATAAAGGCAGAAGAAGACACATACAAGGACATTCGCCATTGGCTGGGGCTCTCTACATTGAAAAGGCTCTCCAGCGCTTAAGCTTCTGACACAATGTCTTCGTTTGTACATGACGCCGTGTACGTGAACATAAAGGCGCCACGGAGTCCTCTACGCAAGGCCGAGTAAGCATAGGATTTGGCCCAACATGGAGCGCCAGAATCCATCCTCTAAAACTCAACCGACATGACTGGATCCACAAGTAGCCACCCTTCCAAATGCCATTTCGAAACAAACCAGTCGAAAGTACGAAGAATACGGCCAGGGTAACTGTTTGATTGCGAAAAGGCGGTCTCACCGCGTGAAGTTTAAGACTGTACTTACCTCCCCTAAAAAATGCTGGTGGCGTGTAAATCGGATTTTTTGGTCGTTGTACTCGTTTTCTGCAGCTTCAAGTGACATGTCAACGCCTCCTCGACCTGCCCGTGGCCAACACGCTAACAATGGAAATCGCGATGAAGGTAAGCTCGCGTCAGTCCTGAAGTATGATCTAAAATTCTTCTTTTTAGCGCATGGTTTGGAATTACGTGCTGTACAAGAAGTGAGAAGCCGCGCAGAAAGCGAATACTACCACCAGCTTATCGGCATCGAGAACACTCCGGCGGTCGTGGAAGAGAAGCGTGACCCTGGAAGCGGTGGACGCGGAGAAGTTGCGCTACAAACGAATGTCTATGGCCTAGCAATGAAGCCGACGCAAATCTACCGCTACGACGTGAAAGTCCACGCTCAACTGGGCAGAAGCGACCGGTCAATAGAATTGACGAAGCGCTCCGCTGACGAGTAAGTTATTTTGTCCACTCTCGGATCTAATCTTGTTCCAACTTCAGCACGACTGCCATCGAACGGAAGACCAAATGCCGCATCTGTCTGGACCTCGTCGTCACCAAGCACCCTGAAGTCTTCAATCAACGCCGGGAGCTCATCTGGTACGACAACCAAGGAATACTATTTGCTGCCCAGCAGCTGAACATTGCCGCCAACGAGAAGAAACAGTTCATCTTGGAGGGCAATGAGCTAGCGACAATGGACGTCTTCGGAGGAATCGGGAGGATCTGTTTCCAAGTCACACCGTGTGCCAACTCTTTCGTCATCAACACCGGTGAAGTCGGCAGGTACATATCTCCCAACCTCGACACCATGGACCATTCGCTACAACAATTCCTGGAGCTTCTCACGTCACAATATGCGCTCAACACTCCGTAAGTCCAGCACTTCAAATTCAGTAATTCATCGTGCCGTGTTTAGCGAAGAAGCCATTTGTTATGGAGCCGGAACCGCGTACCTCATCCAGCCAGAGAAGTACGGCTTTCGACAACGTGACTGCCCTGATCTTGGAGACGGCAAATATCTAGCCGCTGGAGCCTCCAAGTCAGTGCGCTTCATCGAAGGACCGGGAGGACGTGGAGACCAACGCACCGCTGTGGTGATTGACGCCAAGAAGTCAGCGTTCCACTACAATCAGACGGTTTTGGAGAAGACCCGGATGATGCTTGGACGGGATCCCGGTGCAAACGACATTCATCGACTTCGCCGGGACTTGAAGGGGTTATTCGTGGAAACTCAACACACACGCAAGCGACGAGTTTACCCGATCACGAACATCGTGGACGAAACCCCGGAAACCAAGAAGTTCACCAATGCTGACGGAGTGGAGGTCACTTTGCAAGAATACTTTCGCCAAGCCTATGGGATAGACCTTACGTAAGTCAAATCTGCTACATTCATCTACTGACTTATGAATTCACTTTAGGCAACCGAAATCGCCGCTGGTCGTTGTATCCATCGGGCAGCGCCATATCTACTACCCGATGGAACTCGTCTACATAGCGGATGGTCAGCGCGTCTCCGCAAGTCAGCAAACGCCCAAGCAGATCCAGACCATGATCCGCCAGTGCGCCATCCCACCCGGTGACCGAGTCCGACAAATCTCCCAGCTGGTTCGCGGACTGGACATCCGCACAGAGAATAAATACCTGAAGGCCGCCGAAGTGACTGTAACACCTCAACCGCTGAAAGCCCGTGGGCGGCTTCTCGCTACTCCCACCATCCGCTACGCCCAAGGCACAACGATACCGGATGCAAAATCAAATTGGAAGATGGCCCGCAATCAGTACTTCTACCCTGCCACCGTTAGCGATTGGGGCCTTTTCATCGTGATCATGGCAGGACGGCAGAATAGATTTGGCGTAGACCTGGTCAAGTGAGTATTTCGATTCCCTTTACTCTCTGTTATTCTGCTTTTTAGGAACTTCCAAAACATGGTAGTCCAAGAGTGCCGGTCTCGTGGCTTGACGATAAACGCGCCGAGTGTCTGGTCCTACGTCGAGCCCGTTGAAGAAGCAATCAAGTGCCTTTTCGAAACCGCCGCAAAAGGACATATGCCGTTCCTCTTCTTTATCTCCCATGACGACGTCACCAATGTCCACAGTACGTTTGCATACTTTGCTTGTGTACTAAAAGGTTCCATTCTTGCAGACAAGATAAAGTACTTCGAGCGAGTTTTCTGCGTGATCACTCAAGATCTAAAAATGAGCACTGCTACTGACGTCGTCCAGAAGGGGAAACGGCAGACCCTCGAAAACATCGTCAATAAAGTATGTATTCTTGTAAATTGATCGATTCTATATCAGTTCATGTTTTAGCTGAATATGAAGAACGGAGGCCAGAATTACACCGTCGAAATCCCCAAGGCTGATCACGGCAAGACGGACGCTCTGCCGGTAGATCGCCTGGTTATTGGCCTCTCTACATCGCACGCCGGCCCCGCACCCCGCTCCGAAAAACCTCGTGCTGGTCCTCAGAAGGAACACCAAGCGCAAGTACCTAGCGTCATCGGCGTTGCTGCAAATATCAAGAAGGATCCGCTGGACTTCGTCGGAGACTGCCTATACCAGCAGTCCCGTCGTGACGAGAAGATAGGAGTCCTACAGGTAAGGGAAAAGCTGACCACTTTACAACATACTAAACCCTTATTTTCAGCCACTAATCCGGACGTTCATCAATGCGTTCACAGAGAACCGCGGCATGCCTCCCAGGTCAATCGTCCTGTTTCGGAATGGCGCCAGCGAAGGGCAATACAAGGACATCCTGGATCTTGAGCTTTTGATGGTTCGCGCCGTCGCTCGATCCTGTGGCCTGGAGCCGAAAATCACGCTCATTGTGGCTCAGAAGATGCACAACCTACGCCTGATGCCGCAGAACATAAACCTGCAAGCAAGGCCGTCGGACCAGAACATCGCCCCTGGAACCGTCGTGGACTCGCAGGTCATCCATCCCGCCTTCAGCGAATTCTACCTGAACAGCCATGTGGCCCTGCAGGTAAGGACACATTGTGAGGTGGATTCTAATATTTTAACTTTAGGGAACGGCCCGCACACCACGCTACACGGTGTTGCATGACGACCAGAAGATGTCAATGGACGAGTTGGAGAACCTGACCTACGGCCTGTCGTTCGCGCATCAAATCGTCAACCTCACGACATCACTTCCAGCGCCAATCTACATCGCCATGCGCTACGCAGAGCGGGGAATGAACACGTTTGTCGCATCCTCGGTGGACTACACGAAGAACGCCGGAACGCCAACGAGATCACCAAATGGAAGCGTCCCGCAGGTCCCAAGCTCTATTCCGGAAGGGGCGTTTGACTTCAACAGAATGATGACGGACCTGTCCTACGCAAACTGTGTCTTGGGTCAGTTCCGTGTCAACGCCTAATTCTCTTCACCAACTTTGTTAATAACATTAATGAAATAAAAAAATTGTCAAGCTTTAGTAGTTGTAGCTGTATAGGGTGATCCAGTCTAGCGGACTATTGTTTATCAACCATCTTGTCGTTTGTCGAACTCCCTGGATCCATCGTCCACAGGATCCATTGTCCCAGGGATACATTGTCCAACTACCCCATATCTGGCATTGGTAAGGTGAAGGTTTGCAGCCGCGTGAATAAGTTGAGCTATTCGGACCGACCAGTTTTCATCGTTTCATAGTCAGATCTGCTTCAGATGTTTGCATCAAGAACCTTATTGGTCGACGCCCGCCACAAGCTCGTCGACGTTCAAAGCAGAAATGAGGAAATGTCGCACCGGGTCGAGCGCAACGCCGCCATCTTGAAGAAGCTGGTGGCCATCAACGAATTATGCGACATGAAGGAGGAACGAGA